>KZ346794.1:19610-39568 GCA_002352805.1 Teladorsagia circumcincta | reverse complement strand
GATCGATAGCCTCACTTTTGTTGTGCTCTGCTTTTTTCAGGTGTTCCGTGCCGTCATGCTTTCGCTCGTGTTTTTTTTTCAGCGAAAGACATTTTCTTTTCTGTGTGAATATTGTTTTCAATTATCCTTGAACGATTAGCGTCGTGCAGTGTGTTTGGAAGTGTTGGTGAGCCCCCACGTAACTTCATTAGTGAGCAAAAACAAAAACTTACTCAGAAACGCAAAAGTTTCAGGCTAGAAAAATGCGAGCAAAGGCAAAGCGGCGCAAAAAACATCAAAAAATTCATAAAACGTATTGAAATTGAAATTGGATCGTAGGTATCGACTGTGCGCCAAGTGCGCGTCATGCGCCAGTGTGCGTGCGTGTTGACGTCCTTCGCAATCCTCGTACCGTCCGCACCGTCAAGTATGAAAGAGCCTTAGGTACTCCAAAAAACATAACCTAGTTTTCATAGTCTCTTAGGATTTTCGCTTTAACAAAAGTAGATAAGAGCTGGACCAACCAACCAACACATTCACCCCATTGGCAGCCCGTGTTGGCTACTAACCATTTGTCGTCGTTTTTGCATATTTTTGATATCAGAATAAATAATCAAAATCACGCCCACCCCACCAAAAGGTGAGAAAGGGCCCTATCGCAGGTGTTAAGAGAAAATTATTGGGAGAATACGGCCTTATCCAACTCGGAAAGGCCACACTAAAACTTCCCTAGTTTTTTTTTTTCATCAGCGAATCGAAATGCACGCTGCTAACATGGTAAGGAGGAGATGAAAGGGAATTCATTGTCGTACGTACCGCAAATAGTTTGCTGTTCTACTCTTTAAACTCGCGTTCTCGAACTGGGAAATTTGTCCTCTAATCCTTGGCCAAGCACTCCCCAAAAGGAGAGAGGTCTTCAACTGCACGTGTGCTGTACCGAACCTACAAGTCTAATGACCTTTCTGTAAGTCCCGCATTACCATTTTCAGGTTGCGAAGGAAACTGACCAGATCGTTCCTGAATGGTTGAATCAAATGTGCACACAGGACAGTTTTTCTCGTGCTGGATTTGGTGCCAGCACAAGTTTCGGTTCGAAAGCGTTTGGATCCAATTCTGGATTCGGGGCTGGAGGATTCGGATCTGGAGGTTTTGGTGGAGGAGGATCTGGCAGCGGAGGATTCGCAAGTGGTGGCTTTGGTGAGTACGTGGAGCTTTCGATTATGTCCTTTCTAGTTGCACTTTTGACACACTGACGACAGCGTGACGCGGATGCGCGTCACACTTTCGTACGGCGGAGACTCGTTTTTTGATCTATCTAGATTTTTGATGTTTGAAAACTATCTCCATACCTTATCGGACGCGGAAAGCAGTGTCACCTCCGAGGACCTGCTCAAGGGTGACGACTAGGGTCAGCTACCACCTTCGCGCTGCTTCGAAAATTTCGCG
Organism: Teladorsagia circumcincta; assembly: GCA_002352805.1. Classification (NCBI taxonomy): domain Eukaryota; kingdom Metazoa; phylum Nematoda; class Chromadorea; order Rhabditida; family Trichostrongylidae; genus Teladorsagia; species Teladorsagia circumcincta. Next base: position 38,143 of record KZ346794.1, on the reverse strand, counting down.
ACCCCCCCCTCAAAGGGTGTCAACGCATTCTTCCACCGTCGCCATCAGGCCTGGGGGGGGGGGCGCTCACTGTGAACCTTATCCCTTCTCCGACTACCCCCTCACTATGTCATCACTGCGTTCTGGGACGAGTCGACACAGCCCAACCCCGCCCGATTTTCCTTCCAAAACGGTCGTCGAGCGGCGGGGGGGGGGGGGTAAATTGGTATCATAGGTGGGAAATTCACTTATTTCCTATGATAACCTTGCTTCAACCTCGAAATGCGACCCCCCTTCCCTTCCCGGATTCACACATGTTGCCCCTCGTTCGAATAGTGTGAACGGACGGTTGACCCTGCTCTTTGGGAGAAGATTTTTTTTCAAAAAGGTTCCGAGACGCACGATTAAGGGCTACAGTCAACGTGTAGATATGCAATCACTGTCATAAAACTTAACTTCTGTGAAACCGTTATTGTTCGCACTCTTTACAGAAGGAAAAGCGGAAAATCCAGAAAACAAGGATTCCAACGAGAAACAAGAACTCGGTAGTGCTACATTTGGTGAAGAGGCCCGCGGAAATGACGGTAAGTGCATTCGATTTGTTGGTTTCGCTCCACTTTTAAATGGGTTGTCTTATTGATAGAAGTTTATTGCCGCAAAAGCTTCCTATTGAACATTTTCATCTTCACATTTCGTTTCTTTTCCGGCAACAGTTTTTTATTCATGTTAGATCGAGAAAAACGCGCCCTGTGTAAAGCTTTTGGCTCGAGTGTCCCAGTTTGATCTGAAATTTTTCTTGAGTTTCTACTCGCTTGCGTTTCAGATAAAGATGATCAAAAATCCGACGATGGCTCATGGTAGAGCACTGGTAGAAGATGAATTGTGGGGAGCTGTTATTTCGAAACATGCTTTCTACGAAGTTCCTCTTCGAAATACTATTGGTAACACTCGTAACATGTTTTTTGAAGGTTATCTTGCCGGTTTGTTGGTGTTGTGTCATTATACTTCACCACATTGTATTGTTGTTTCTAATTTCCATTAATGGTAGATTTGCACATAATCTTATGAACCGCTGAAGTTGGATTTTTTGAAGATTTTCGTAGATACCTTACTTTCTATTTTTTCACTTGTTATTGATAGTATTGGATTTGTTCTCATCAATGCTGGATCTCAGCGCAGCGCTTTACTTGTAGCAGCATCAGTACACCCCTTCTCCTATTTCTCGGTGTCAACTTCTTGTCATCTTCTGCAAAGATCTTGTATAGTACATTTTCCATTTCAGGTATTGCCTATAGGTCTGTCTTCCAGGTTCAGTATTCTCTACGGCCCATCTACTTTTTCGTTCCACGCTGCGCTGAGGCTAAACCAGTGTAACAGCATGCTTCTGAAATCTTACCGTAGTTAATGGATCAAATTGTTATGTTTTTTGTTGCCTGAAATATGTTCCCGTGTTTCTTTATGATCTACACTATAAACACATTACTCATGCCGTTGACATTGTATCAGTGGGTGTTAGAACACGAAACTTTATAGCACCGCAGTTTCTGATTGATATGGTTCAACAATCCATATACGAATTCTTGGCGAAGATTTCTCCACTTCTTTTCCTTTATAGCATCCGATAGTTTTGTAAGACTTGAGAATCCATCTTGTGCTGCCTATAACTTGTCACACTCGTAGAAAAGTTGTAGACAGTACAAAAGTGTGAAATTCGGACTAGTCTTTGGGCGGGTAGATTCTTAAATGGCTTTCATCCCTTCCAGACTCTGAAGAAGGTGAAAGCACGGAATTGTTGGCCTATTGAAAGTTATTGTCCATCTAGGTTGAAACCTTAGTAACTAGGCCATCGGAATGACACCAATTACTTGGAGAGACATGGTGCCATAGTGTGACCCGTGCCATGTGCCATAAGGAGGTAGGCTACTTTCCGATCCCCACCATTGGAGAATATGTAGATGCTTCAACAAGAGTCACCCGCAGCACGAATTGGTACGCCAAAATTTCAAAATAGTGCGTCAAGATCAGGGAGGCGCAAGGCTATCGTATTAGAGTGTACATGGAGGGGTGCAAAAAAAGTCTCTGTCATATCATTAAATTTTTCGTCGCACTGGATGCTTCACGGCAGAATATTTATTGGGTGTCCCAACACAAGCAAAGCAGGCCCTCCTTTACCACCTTCGGAATATGACGCCATCTGCTGCCACCGTCGAACCAAACGAGGCTTACCGTAATCGCTTCGGGCCGGAGCTGTTACATGAATTCTTCAATCAATCAGCTGGTGTATAGCTTCCCAGATACACTAGCTGTGATTATGTGAGACCGCTTCTGACCAGCGTTTCGAGGACGCCGTAATGGTCTATGGTACCTCGACAATTCGTTGGGCTCAAATGGTGAACCATGCGTTCGTGGGAAAATCTGAGATCGTTGGTGTAGAAGCTGTTTTGTAACTTTTTGATAGATTAGAATAAAAGGATACGGATAATGCATTTGCCGGCAGGCATTCTGCTCGCATTTGTACATTCGCAGTAGCCAGTTGAATGTGATTTGGCCTATACAATGGCTTGCGAGGGCCGGCTGATGTAACAGGTCAGTGTTTTTATCTTCCCAAAAATGTCCGGTACCACTTAACCGACCCCGGAGGAATGGAAGGCTTGGTTGGCCCGGACAACACTCAGCATAGCCCAGACGACGCACAGCCTAGAATTTGATCCCCGGACGGCGCGCGCGGATCTCCAATGATTAGAATGGGATAAAATACAAAGTAAGGATTTTAGTGAGTTTGGAACAGTTTTCGAAGAAGTGAATGTTTGGTGCTTCCGAAATAATGTTAGGGGCGTCGAAAACGAAAATAATATTAGGTGTGTCTGAAATGAATATTTTCCATGTGACCTATTCCATGCAAAGAGGGCGAAGTTATAGCAGCTATGGGGAACCAGCTGCAAGCCACCAGAAAATGGGCACGGCTCCAAGAATTACTTATTTTCAAGCGAAGCTGTTGCCGACAAGCTGTATGTGGTATCAGCCGTCTACTAAACCCGATTCAGCGATGAGAAGTAGTCGGAATTGAGACAGCCAAACTTTTCAGAGGGGTCCTAATGTTGGATGATGGGGTATGGTACATAAAGGGGACAGGAATGTTGTTGACGGATTCTCGACGATTTTGACGGAATTATCAAGAAGGGAACGTAAAATGGAGAAAATTAGGGTATCTGGCGTTCTTTGCAAGGCGCATTCCCAAATATCAACGTTGAACGAAGTTATGTTTATTTCAAAGGTATAAGTTGACAACCTTCAATGCCCTTCTACTGATGGAAAGCTGACGCTTTCCTACGCAAAAAGCGCGGCGCCGCTGCACTTTTGTCACCACTTCGACTCCAAAGGCAAAGTTCGGGCTCAGACCGACCTAATAAGCCCTTAGAGTGGCTAGAAGTTCGAGGAACTCAACTGCAGAAGACGCACCACATTTCTTCATCAAAACGCGTCACTAAGACGCTAGCCGCCAAGGACTTCGGCACGCTCAACTGGTGGAGCGTGTCTCAACTGGTGGAGCGACAGTTTATTTTTCCACCAGTTTATCGTTTGTCCATCAACAAACGTCATTATTCGGATGTCCGAATGGATTCCGGTGGGATCAAATTTGAGGTGAATTGGATTGAAATAGAAACAGCCAGTGCTCATCGTATTACTGCAACATATCCATCATACATTCCTGAGAAATCCGTCCAAATTGGTGGTCGAATGCTCTTTTGTTGCTGGCAATAACAAAATGAATAGAACGAAATGTTTTCCATCACCCATCTGAAACCTGATCTACATCGGTTGCTTTACTTCCAATGATAACGACCAATTATTAGCAAACACAAACAGTTTCTATTTTCACGCTATTTTCTTTATCAGTAGTTATCAGTGTCACACTTTCTATCATACAACAAATGAGGAATACAGAAACCAGAAAAAGCGCCTCTTTGTTAGTGAGCCCCGCATCATGCACTTCGTGCTTTCTGTGTCCAAAGCCCCTTGCCGATTCTTTTGAATGGTTGTCACTTTCTGTCATCCACCCAAAAAGGTCCCCGGCCCATCCCCTGCAACTTATCCTAGAATCAACTCCTAACGACTGCTGGTTTGCGCGTTATGAGTTTCACAATACCTATGCGTTCTAGCGCTTCTTATCAGATTTTATCAGCAGTTATCACTTTCTGTCACCCACTAAAATGTTCCCGCCCCATCCCCCATATCAGATCTTGAAATCAACTCCTGACGACTCCTAGTACGTGTGCTATGAATTTCGTGACAAACACACACAAAAGACACACACAGACATACTTAGCAAATTGTATATAGTAGGTTATTCTGTCAACTACTGTCTCAGAAGAGTTCTAGTTAATAACAGTCAAGATTCATTGTTTTATGGTTTATTCAACGAATCTAGCTAGATTCATGGTGTAACGCAAAGGCCGTCTTCTTTGTTACATTTGCAGCCCTCACAGGTGCACTTCGAGCATGGCTCTCCTACCTCGTAGATCGGAGCTCCAAGATAGTTCCCTCTGGAATCCAGGTTTTCTTGGCAATTCAAAAGAAGAGGAAGAGATAGAGTCACTGTTATAAGAGTCAAGACTAACTCACGTAGGCTTATATTCGCATCCCACAAACGTCATTTTTTCACACCACTGCACTGCACAACCAATCTTGTTACTGTTATGCCAAGCCACCTGAAACGGCCAGAATTTTGTCTACTGCGTCAGAATTACAACAGTCATTTGCTGTCACCTGAGAGTAATGGCCAACGCCTTTTGCGAACACCTTCCAAGATAGCACGTTTTCCTGAGGAACACCACGATTTGTCAGCTCGCTGAACCAAGCTTCGACACTCTGAAATGAACTCTACACTCTTTCTCTACTAAATTTGACTGAACTCAGTGCTCATACCTGTTTCGCCATTCTCGTCTTGTTCAGGTTGCGCGCATTAACTGAGTATAAATTCTGCCCCCAGCCATTTCTTGCTTTGTATGATGAGTGCGCCCACTTACATTGTTTGGCCCATTCCATCATGTTTCGTTCAACTTCGCAGTCGTAGCTCTACAACACTGCACCGTTTCCCTTTGTACGTTTCTTGAATCTTATCGTGTTTTCAAATGTTGAACAATATTCGTTTTTGCGGTTGCATCAGTGCTGTTGGATGGGTATTCGGTATCGTGAGACGTTCAGTAAAGATGTCATCTTACCACTTTCAGCATTTTAGCTGCCTTCGGAGCAAATCCACCGAGTTTATTCTTGGCAAGTCCTCTAGCGATGACAGAACTGAAACACGTTTAGTCATCAGAGATTCTAATGTGCAATCAATAGGTTACCAGTGCAAGAGTTTACCGGATCTCATTGTGTTTGTCAACGAACATCTGCCTGACTTCGTCCGTCATACCGTTGTTGAAGGAACAATGTGTCACTGAAAACATGATTGCACACTTCTTGATAACTCCTTGACAGAGGCACAGAGATGAATGTAAAAACTGAGGAACCGGGAGTCGTGGTCGGCATTTCCTTTTGCTCCTTATGTTGCTTATCTTGAGCTTTCTTTGTATCCACTTCCTTGTGTTCTTCGCGATGCTTTTCCTTATTGTCCTTTTTCTGGTGCTTCTCATGGGCTTTTTTGTTTTTTGTGAGATTTGCGGGTGCAATGCACAGACCATCTTCCTCATTACATTTGCACCCCTCACAGTCGCACTTCGAGCACGGTTCTCCTACCTCGTAAATCGAAGCTCCAATAAAGTTTCCTCTGAAAATTGTCTTTTGAGCAATGTTTCACTTTTGTAGGGCTGCACTACTACCACTCGCGGCTAAACCTACAACGGAAAAAAAAGCGGACGAGTTTTCTGGACGAGTTTTTCGCGCGCGCCATTTGAATTTGGGCCTCACTCCATTCAGTTTATTGTGGAGCCAGCACGCACTATCCCTACGAGTCGAGATTCTCTTTAATCATGCTAGGAAATGGGTTCACTGCCCATTTTGAAGTGACTGATGGGTGCAGAAGGGCATCTGAAGTGGGAAAGGAATGAAAAGTGCTGACAAGGTTGATACAACTAGCGACGAGTATTGAATCCGCTAAAGCGCAAGGCTGAGCCGGCCAGATTTTGTATTATTGTTAGGAAATTCTTTGAGGAATTAGTTAGCTTCCTTGAACAAGGAGCAGTTGTATAGGACATGATCGGTTGAATCATACCCAAATATGACCTGCGTCTTTCTCATTTGGCGCAGTAGGAGTGCTTTATTATTTACCCAAAGTTCCCTTTACTGGAGAATCGAGGTGCCCCTCCATAATAATCAATAATCATCCATTGCCCAGTCCATTGGACCTCCGCACAAAGGGTGCGGAAAGCAGAGAAAATTACGCGCAAGCCTTAAATGTAAATGTGAACCTGTCAGAACTGCAACTACATTGTCTCGGAGCAAAGGCAAATACAAATGCACACGTAGCACGCCGCCATCACGAACTTTTCAACTCATTTTAACAAATCTCGTCCCATTTCGCTGAGCCTTGGTTGATTTCTTCTGCTAATTTTAGCATCTAGTAGCACTTTCAAGTCCACGCTTGATGTATGGGCCGCCGTAACCTCAAATTCTAAGGACGCGCGTTAAAAACTCGTCCGGGGAACTCGTCCGCCTTTTTTTCCGGTTGTAGCTTTAGCCGCGAGTCACTACTACCAAATAAGTTCAACTCACGCAGGGCTGTATTCGCATCCTGCATACGTCATCTTCTCGCACCACATGATTCCACATCCGATTTTGTTGCTGTTTTGCCAAACTACCTTGATTGACTCATGTTTTTGCAAATTCTTCTGGACCAGGGTACGAGAAACTTCTATTACCTGAGAGTAATGACCAATGCCCCTTCCAAACACCTTTCTGGTCATTACGTTTTCCTGGGGTACGCCATTGTTTGCTAATTCATCGTACCACAACTTGACACTCTGGAACAAATCCGATGGTGTTGAACGTTTCACTGAACTCTATGCGCTTACCCATGGTGCAACTTTTGTCTTGTTAACTTTTGGTGCATTCACCATGAACAGATTCTGTCCCCATCCATTCCTGACGCTATAAGGGGAGTGTGCATATTTACAATGCTGGAGCCATCCCATCATGTTTTTCTCAATATCGCAGTCGTAGCTCTACAACAACTCAGTTACAGACGTCCTGATTCTTTTCAATCAAGTTCTAAATATAGAAGAGAGTTTATTTCCACGTCGGTGTTGTGAATTGATCAAGTAGCAATTCAAGGCGCGCGGCCATAAATAATACCATCTTACCACTTTGAACATTTTAGCTGCCTTCGGAGCAAATCCGCCCAGTTTATTCTTGGCGAGTCCTTTGGCAACGATTGACCTAAAGTACGCTTGCTCGAGTGATTCAATTCTGTTTAATCTTCGCGGCATTTCGAATCCCAACCGGTATTCATTGTGCTTGTCAACGAATATCTGCCTGATTTCGTCCGTCATACCGTTGTTGAAGGGACAATGTGTCACTGAAAACATGATTGCACACTTCTTGACAACTCTTTGACAGAGGCACAGAGATGAAAGTAAAAACTGAGAAACCGGGAGTCGTGGTCGACATTTCCTTTTGCCCTTTATGGTGCTTATCTTGAGCTTTCTTTGTATCCACTTCCTTGTGTTCTTCGCGATGCTTTTCCTTATTGTCCTTTTTCTGGTGCTTCTCATGGGATTTTTTGTTTTTTGTGGGATTTGCGGGTGCAATGCACAGACCATCTTCTTCATTACATTTGCACCCCTCACAGTCGCACTTCGAGCACGGTTCTCCTACCTCGTAAATCGAAGCTCCAATAAAGTTTCCTCTGGAAATCGTCTTTTGAGCAGTGTTTCACTTTTGTGGGGCTGCACTACTACCTAATACGTTCAACTCACGCAGGGCTGTATTCGCATCCTGCATACGTCATCTTCTCGCACCACATGATTCCACATCCGATTTTGTTGCTATTTTGCCAAACTACCTTAATTGACTTATGTTTTTGCAAATTCTTCTGAACTAGGGTACGAGAAACATCTATTACCTGAGAGTAATGACCAATGCCCCTTCCAAACACTTTTTTGGTCATTACGTTTTCCTGGGGTACGCCATTGTTTGCTAATTCATCGTACCACAACTTGACACTCTGGAACAAATCCGATGGTGTTGAACGTTTCATTGAACTCTATGCGCTTACCCATGGTGCAACTTTTGTCTTGTTAACTTTTGGTGCATTCACCATGAACAGATTCTGTCCCCATCCATTCCTAACGCTATAAGGAGAGTGTGCATATTTACATTGCTGGAGCCATTCCATCATGTTTTGCTCAATATCGCAGTCGTAACTCTACAACAACTCAGTCACAGCCGTCCTGATTCTTTTCAATCAAGTTCTAAATATAGAAGAGAGTTCATTTCCACGTCCGTGTTGAGAATTGATCAAGTAGAAATTCAAGGCGCGCGGCCATAAACAACACCATCTTACCACTTTTAGCATTTTAGCTGCCTTCGGAGCGAATCCACCCAGTTTATTCTTGGCGAGTCCTTTGGCAACGATTGACCTGAATTATCTTACTTAGGGCTTCAATTCTACATTTAATTTTCGCGTCATTACGAATCCCAACCGGTATTCATTGTGCTTGTCAACGTATATCTGCCTGAGTTCGTCCGTCATCCCATTATTAAGTGAGCAATGGGCTGCTGAAATAGTGCTTTGGTGATAGCAAATCCGCGCAGCGGTAGGCAGTTAGCAACTGAGAGAAGACAAACCTGCTTCTTCGGCTGCTGGTTGAAGCACCTAAAAACATTTTTGAGCATGCTCTTCAAACGGTGTTGATGTGGAGGAACGAATTTGGGCTTACCAGTAATGAAATTACGAAAGGAGCTAACATACTTAGCCGTGAGTGGGAATGCCTCTTGTGCTCTTTCAGCTCTTTTATTTAGCCAGCTCAGTGACTCAGGGCAGTCTATGGCATACTCAACTCTGTAAATATCATCGACCTCACCAGCTAGTCAAATAAGTTTGTTTGATAGTGAATTTACAACGTCACACTTCATAAATCTTCAATTGATTACAGAAATATGAGATTGTCGATACAATTGATCACGTTTTCGGGCACAAGCAATATTTTTAGCAGTAACTTCAGCAGCCATACTCGGAGAGATACACCTTGATTTAACCCTTTGGCGACAATGGCACCCACTGGTGGGTGCCACCTTGAAATATTCTTCATTAAGCATTTGAAACATTACTAAGACTCTAGTAATTATAAGCATGCGTCATAATATCTATGCGTAACATGGTTCACAGGAATGTTCAATAAGAGCTAATTTATATAAAAATTCAGAATATGACATTTAGCTCGCCGGCATATTAATTGACGTTTTCCATTATTAGGCTCGAAATTCGAAATTAATCCCTAATCAGGACTTCACTGTCTTTTTGAAGTCTCCAGACCCAGGGGTTTGAACTGCATCGGGAATTCTACTACACTAAGACTTCTGAAAATCTCTTCGTCATTCCATTTGGAATCCGTGTTCGCCCTCCAGAACTTTCGATTTTTTTCTCAACAGTTCGAAATATTAAAGTTCAAAACTTTAGTTACATTTTGTATATTGCTAATGTGGAAGATGATATAAAAGCTGCTTTCAGAAACAATTTGGCACATTGTTTGGCGAAAGCTGGGCGCACCAAAAAGAGGCGTAGTCCCATGAGTCCGCTACGTGGAAATCCGCATTGTCGTCAAAGGGTTAAGAATGCGGTCAGCCATTCTCCAGTGGGCTCATGGGACCACCGGCCTGCCTCGGTGATGATGGGCAGCAATGCATCGAGTGATTTTGACTCCCTAGGATCATCGAATCCGAGGAAAAGAAAAGTGGCACCTCGCGCCAACCACTTCAGTTTGACTGTGAACCAATGATTCTCTGCTCAATGTTTCAGTCAATTACAAGCCTTTTACGGCATGTAGCAATTGTTGTGGATGAAGAAATTTGTGATCGTTATAAGTGTTTTCCTTCGATACGGAACCAGGTAGATTCGAGCCAGCTTCGACATCTTGCAGATCAGGCTGATTTTTATCGTATGAGTTGCAGATGGAGCATATTTCACTGATGGGCACCTACTGTAGTGGTCAAAAGTGATCGCCGAAGCAAATTTTCGTGTCAATTTCCATACTTCTACTGTACGACCGCGATTGATTATTGACATCATAGGTCTTCACGTGTCTTCTAGTCCTCGAGACTTAACGATTCATAATGTTCAGAAGAAAAATTCTCGAGGTGATCATTGAGTATTTCCAGGGGAGAAACGAGTGCACGTACAACCCTCTCAGGAATCAATTCTGACCGCTATTGTACAACAATATCTAATATGCCCTCGAGGTTACCGTATTCCTCAAAAGTGCAAGGTTCGAAAACCCCAGCTACACAAACACCGTAAGTGCCGAGAGCTGGTAAAACACTCGCTCACGTGTCCGTCCGTTTCGTTTTATGAAACTATTTTTCACTTTTTCTCCGAATTTATCAAGGGAACAATCCAAAATGGAGAGCGTCTGCTGTTAGGCAACTATGAAGCTTTTTATCCATGCCATGTGATGCCGGAATTTGATCTATCCGTGACTTCTAAAATGAAGAATAATGTGAACATTTTTAACGACGAGAGCATCAACACATATCAAGAAGGCCCCTTTGAGCTATGAATTTATTACTTACTAAGAGGGTGGATGAAGTCGTGTCGAAGAAATGGGTCGCATCTCTACGGCACCTCCTCCCCACCCCCACCTCCGCGTTGAAGGGGCGTGCGAGACGACCTAATGCTATCCTTCGCACATTCAGTTTTATGGCAAAAACTTCAGATACTCGAGAGGAAGGCAGCACAATTGCCACGCGAATGCTCAGTGGTTCAATTTCTGAACCTGATTTTGCGCTGACTGGCTTCTTCTTCTACTTCTGGTTTACTCAGCCTATGTCGCATTGGCCAGGAAGTAGAAATGGTCAGAAGTCTGCTCACAGGTAATTGAACAGTCGCGCTCCAGCGCAATGATGCTGACTGTCCGCGGTCGCGTCGCGCGTGCCTTTCAGTTCTGGCGCACTAGTTGGAATAATTGCAATATTTTCTCTTTGTTTGATAAACAATAACGTCATTTCGAAAAGAATTTAGTGAAGTGGCGTAGTGGCAAGTGGCAGCTTACTACGCGCACGGTCCGAGGATCAAATCATGGGTTGTGCGTCTTTTGGGCCAACCAAACCTTCCATCCCTCTGGGGTCGGTGAAGGTTTCAAATTACTTACATATCAAGAGTTATGGAAAAGTAAGTCTGACTTTGTCAGCGGATATTCCAGTGGCTTGAGTGTAATGCAAGCAGCCTATTTGGCTTCATGTACAGCTAGAATACACTGCTTTGCAAAAATATAAATCCACCTCAAAAGTTCTTGAAAATTCTCATGATAGGGTGTTTCTGAAAAAGCCTTCAAGAGAAAAATGTGCTCAATATAAATACGATCTGGTGATCCGTGTGAACACCAGCTTTGATTTTGAACCACGAAAAATTTTTATTTCCATTTTTTTTTTGAAAAGGGCCATTTTGCCGATTTTGCAAAAATATAAATCCACCCATGTTTCTTTGTTGAACTTCATTCTTATTTGCCAAAACTGCCAGGTTGTTATCTATCCCTATTTTTTGGGTGATCACGAAATAATACCGCTGTTGAACCCAGAACAAAGGAGAATTCTTTGAAAAAGTGAGGAGATTCACCATGCAGGCAAACCGCGCGTGATTTGAGCCCCGTTTATGTGGCTGTTCAGCATTTTGTCAAGAAGTCTGCAGCATATGGAATCCAGGAGAGTTCTCCTTCTTCTTTGTGTTGCCGTCACGGTCACCGTCGCCTTATAGGAAAAGCGCCCGGTTCTCCCAAGGGGTGCTCAAGAATCCAACCTTCTAGCAAACTTCATTTCTCAAAAGACACCGCCTGGTGTGTGCTAGAGAACCTCGGAGACCATTGTTCGACGGAAAATGTGTATGGAACAGTTGAAGACACGAAATCATCCCACGAATCAGGCCAACTCTTCAAAATGTGCGCATTCTGTGCCAGCCGCATTACGCTCGGCTTTCTTCCTGCTACTTTTACTGTCTGTCTTCATTTCTCTCCGTTTTTTTTTTGCAAATGCGTTTGACAGAGAAAAAACACATATTGGAAAAGGAAGCCAGCAAGAAAAGTGAAGAAAGTCTAAAGGTACTGTGCGTCCAATATGGCCTCGCTCCGGCCAGTTCGACCACTGATTTTGGGAAATTTGGCTCGATTTTGCCGAGTATTTTGCGTCTTCAACGGTACCATACTCATTTTCCGTCGAACAGTAGTCTCTGAGTTCTTCTAACACACGCCTGACGGTGTTTTTCGAGAAAGTATATCTTTTCGGAGTGATTCTTGTGCACCCCTTGAAAGTATTGGCTGCACTCCCATAAGGCGACAGTGACTGCAACCGCAACACAAAGAGAAAGGTCTAGTACTCTCCTGGATTCCATATGGTGCAGAATTTTCGACGAAATGCTTAGCAGCCACATAAACGGGGCTCAAATCACGCGCGGTTTGCCTGCATACCGAATCTCCTCACTCTCTCGAAGATTTCGCCCGTTTCTTATGTCCGACAGCGATGCTGCTTTCGTGATTACCGACAAAGGAGGAATCGGTAACGACCTGACAGTTCCTCCAACTAAGAATGAAGTTCAGCCAAGAAACATGGGGGGGGGTTTATATTTCTGCGAAATCGGCAGTGGCCCTTTCTGAGAGAATTTTTCTTGTTTTTAGATTGGAAGTTGGTGTTTACATTCAGAATCGTATTCATATTGAGTACATTTTTCTTCCAAAGGCTTTCTCAGAAACACCCTATGATTCAAATTTTCAAGAATTTTTCGGGTGGATTTATATTTTTGCAAAGCAGTGTATTTCCTAGAGAAAAAGAATGGAACTGAATTTTCTTCCGTCCTCCTAGGGCCAAAGATCAACTACTAGGATGTAATGGAAAGTTTCCATGGTTCACTTCAAAAGGTGTATTACCTTACGCAGGTAATGTGCTCTAGAGTGAAGAAATTTTCAAATTTTTCAGTCAAATTCTGTGCTTGGTCGACAAGATCGTTGCTACCACAAACGTTCAGCTGTCGCAAAATGAGTTCTTTGGTGTATTGGGTGGACTGAACATTCTACGATACCTCGTACAGGCTTTTCGATGGGGTACTGTACTATTGAAAACAATAAATAAGAGTACCATCATAAAACCAAAGTTAGTATTCATTTCCTAGGTGGATTCTGAACTCTCACTTCAGAAATCCGGAGACTGCTACAGAGAGAAGCAGAGAGAAGTTACTGATAGGTGGCAAATGGCACTCTGAAATTCCTATTCCCGAACATATGCCTCACAGCATGGTCTAGCTCGTGACACGCCAACAATTTAATGGAAGGGCAATTGCTTCATGGGATGAGGCATTCATCCTATCATGAGCATCGCTGGTTCCTTCGGCCAGATCCGCTTCAATTGAGATATTGCTGAAACCCAATTTGAGGTTTCTAATATCGACAGCGGGGGCCACACTCCGATTTCAGCTCGGTACAGAGGATTCCGCAACCCCAAAAGTGGCAGTGCACAAGGCATTCTGACTTTCTTCAATCACGCACCAATGTTAACGAGAAGTTGGACTATGCATAGATCTAAGATAATATGTGCTACATAATATGTACACTTATTTTTCTCGCGTTTTTAGGCTTAGGATAACAATTGTACCAAATTGAGGTTAGCCTATAGCCGAAGCGTGTTCCATTTAGCAGCCACGTGGAGCGAAGTGACTCTCAGCATGTCATTTTTTATCTATTCATCTATGTGCATATTTTTTCGCGGATGCGTATATTCTTACTGACATTTTCGCATATACGGAGATTGGTCAGATATGTCCAATTTAGCAAAAGTTTTCACTGCCTTATGGCATTTTCGATTTGATCATCTTTGATTCGCTATCTATTGACACAAAAATTCCAATGAAAAAAAGGTGCTATGAGTAAATACAAAGCTCCATAGATGACAGAATATTTATATTTGATAAAACATTGAAGACAAAAGTTCTGTTGACGTCCTCTACAGTGAGAGGTGACAAATTTTGATTTTAGGTGTCTGTACGGAAGAATTGTTAGGAATTGTTTTGATTATGTTGAGTTTCGAAATATGATATGAGCGGTCATGGCTCTGTCTTCATCTCTTATCTGTCGCAGCATAAAACAGCGCTTGCTCTAAGAAAGTCAAAGCCACCATCAAAGTCAAGAAAGTTGACACTAGGCATGTCCGATTAGTTTTCTCTTCTGTGCCCAGGTGCAGCAAGCCCCAACTAGAGGATGGGTCTCCAAAACTCTGCATATCTGGACTATTCCTCTATTCTCAACCACGAGAGTTGCGTCATCGACAGAGTAGAGACGCAGAGTTTTGGGGACCCATCCCCTAGTTGGGGCTTGCTGCACTCGGCCCCTGATGGTGAGCTCTTAAAGGGGATTACTGCAAGCGATTAGGCAAGAAACTGACGTAATGAGGTATGGAACCAGATTGTAGTGCTTGACATGACTTTTACTGCATTGTCAAAAACGTAAGGAAAAAGCCACAAATGTGGTTGGCCTGGTACACTGAATGACGAGTGTCCTCTGAAGCTGTTTGAAAGGTTCTCGGTGCCATGCACGGGAACTGGCAAGGCTTCACCAATTTACCTGAACACAAAAGTAACCTTTACTCAAAATCGCCGCCAATGGGAGTGAAATTATGGCGGAAGGATAATTCGGGATCCAACCGACCACCAGTTTCAATGGCGAAGAAGTCCCGCGTAACCATTTCGAATTTGACGGGAGTCAGCCCTCTTCCGACACATAAGGCTTGCTTTCTAACAGGTACCCTGAGTACGGTCCTTCCAAAGTCTTATTGTACTCAGCTTCTCGTTGGCTGATCCAGTGGTTCTGCTGAAAGTGCGGTGTTTCTTCTCCATTGCGATTACGCGTTGATTAGGTCTTGTCGAAGATTTAGTAGTTGTGTTTAGATTTTCGGTTTGGTCCTCATAACCTCGACTTCCATCCATTCAACCGCCGAAGAAGGCGAATTCGTCGAAACGTTAGCCAATAAACTGTCAATATCAATCGCAGTGCACTTCAATGAAGCTATACCTATCAACCATAATATACCGAGGTTCATCGAAAGTGGAACATGGCGTCTATTTCGGATTTCCTCGCTTGACCCGACAACTTCTTCGGTGTGACAAGAGAAATCTTCAGGTCAAACAACGTCAACCACACCCGGAAGCACCACTGACTCGAATGCGTAGAATCAAAGATCCCAACCCCGATTAAGAACCAGTGCTGCAGCCTGTGAGGCGACTTTCAGGTGTTGGTGAACCTACAAACGTTCCGTTCACTGAGAACTCTGAACAACGAAGCAACGAATTCCAGTGCTTTTGTAGATCAGTAATGTAAGCAAACGGATTGGCCGTTCAGCATTATGCTTGAGAAACATAGCAAAGTTTACCATATCTTAGTAACGTCTGCCCACGGTTTACGAAAAAAATTAGCAGAAGCCCGCAGGCTTTTTTAGAGGTAGGGGAAGTCCTCATTCGAGGCGTAATAGGGATTTTCTTTGCATCCTTATTCTTTTCCGGACCAATCCCACCTCCACATTCATTTCTGGAAGCTCTTACCCATTTTATCCTGGTCCATGCCTTTAAAATAGTATGTGGACTCGCACAGAAGTGAGCCGGTGTCCTGCATGTTCCTTTGATAAGTTGCTCCCATCCAACAAGCACAGCAGCGATGAGAACAGCACAGTGAACTCATTGATTCAGTTATTTCTTCCACACACTCAGCATGTTCAGTTATGCACGTAAGTTCACGCTTCAATCATCTGCGAACAATCAGAGAGGATTTCAAAAATTTATTGCACACCCCTAAAAACCCGCTGAGACCACTTGAACATCAAAAAAGCTACAAACGTGAGCAATACAGAAAAACAACAGAACATTCTCCATCAACCACTATTAAGCGACAAGTGCTCTACTATTCGTAAAGCTTCTCTCTCTCCAGATTCGTAGGCGCCGATCGTCGTCTGGTACATCGTCGGATGAGTGTGCTCTCCAGCGAAACACACCACAGGCCTTGAACAGACAACTTCTCAAGCAACACAAATAATTGTAAAGCATTGCTATTATCACCAGTCGTATCGCCCAGCTACGGCGAGCTCTATTCTGTTCTGGAGTCGGAACACCTGGTGACGCCAGGCATTCCTCTCATCTGTGCATTGCACAACACCCATCGACTTATAACCCCCCCCCTATTCTGCTTTCGATCTCTTTACACTCAACACTGCATATGCTTATAACGGCCACCTCCATCGGTTCTTAGGGCGATGGACTTCTCCATCAGCTTCTGAGTACGTAAGTCTCCCGATGTAACGTGCAGAGCTCACTTCTTTTCTGTTCAAGTACTTTTACCGGAACCGATATTTCCAGCAAAGATTCTGGCGGATCCCACCCTCAGGGCGCGGCTCCGTCCACCACCGTACCCATATCTGGTTGACCTTGCCTGAAACCGTACGCGCCTAGTGGCTACTTCTTACCCAACCGAGACCATGCCCCAGCCGTTTTTTTTTGGTGTACCTATTGAGCGAGCTTACTGATTACAATTCATTCATGGCCCTCGAGTTGAGCTCATGCGCTCGCGGAGCAGAATGCCGCTTTTACCACTAAGGCCATATAAGGTAGAGATCGAATTAAGTGGAAAACAAGGTGTTCCACGGGGTTGTAGAAACACTAAAACAAACGATAGCGTTTTTTTTTCTAGAGTTCATCCTTGATGGGGCGCTATTACTAAGATTTCCTAACCTTATCAGAATCGAGAAAGAACAAAGGACCGTCTCGTTTACAAATCGCTTTCACGAACCAATTGGCTCGCCTCAAAAAATTCGAGGAATGATTGGCTCGTGTGGTTCTCCTGACATCCTCATTTAATGACCAACTGTACCGGTTTTCAATTGGCCAAATGAAAGTTATAGGGCTGTTTAACACTGGCCAGGGTCTAGCGGATCTTATGGAAGACGTTCCAACAAGTAGCTGGAGATGAGCTTCAAGAGCTAAAAGGCTCCCTCCTTGGAGAACACAGACGCACCCGGCGTCTCGTATAACGCCGACCAGGAGATCTGTTTTCACCCAGAGAAACATCACCTTGCTGCACAACTGATCAATCCGTATTCAAACCATTGGAAGTTGCATTTCTCTTGAAACTCCGTATTTTCGGCTCAACTCGTAAGATCAGCGAATGAGTAATTATATTATCACTATCACTAAAGCGCTATTGATCAATTACATATCAAATCTTGGGGGCACACAATAAAGATACGAACATGAGTCTAGCTTCGATATAGTGTGCCAAATCACTACCTATCAGGCTTTGGTCGATTTAGGTGAGGCCCTAACCAGGAAGTGGAGAGGGGGGGGGGGTCTGCACGTGCTGTAACTACGACTTTTTCCAGCGCTTTTCCCAGGGATGTCTGAAAAAGATCGTATCGGTAAAAATAGTAGAAACCCCAGTAGCCCTCAAGAACTCCAGCACGCCTTCGTTGTTCTACTTATATACATCGAATTTTTAGTAGGCTGTGGTTGCTTGTTTTTGTGTTGATCCATGAGAATAAAAATTATCGTGTGAGAAAAAAGAACGTACTTGTCTTCGATGATTATCGGTTCGGCCATCCTCACGAACGCATCAGGTACATATTTTACAGAATTAGGTGTAAGGTAAGAATAGCTGCCTCCCACTAACGGATCCGTAATCCAGCTATGCCTACAAAATGAACCGAATTAACAATACCGCATGCTTCGGTCCAATTTCTAACTTCTAGATCTACCTGAATATCTTCACGGGTAGAGGTATAGAAGGATCTCCTAAGGCCTCCCGTAAATGATGTGTGAGACCTTCGACTAACTCTTCGTCGCTGAGTTTGCTGATCAGTTGTGGCCCCTTACCGGACACCCAGGCAACTAGAATCTAAATGTATGATCCTCTCGCAAATATGTGACTTTGGTGCCGTTCAGAGTTGAGAAGTAAGGACTAGAACCCACCTTTTTGTTCCAATAGAGAGGTTGCAGCATTGGAAATGATTCTGCCAGGGGACTGTGTGAATCCAACGGTGCTATCGCGTTAGCGTCTTGAGGCCACCATGGCCGGGTGTATTCCAGGAACACCTTCATCATGTTACCAAACCCTAAACGCAAGAAATTATACTTAATTGATCAGGAATAATAATTTGCACAAAGAAAATTATGTTTAGCAGTACAGGTACCCATAGACCAAAAGCGTCCAGGAGGGTATTGACACCCCTGGATACCTGTGATCTAAGGGGGCTTTTTTGAAGTTTGTACTGAGGTCTGGGACTGGGTGCAGCAAGCCCTAATTAGGGGATGGGTACCTGAAACCAGGGTGAAAATCATGTCGAGGACGTGGTCGCAGAAGTACGACCCTCCCCAAAAATCG
>KZ346793.1:33416-43975 GCA_002352805.1 Teladorsagia circumcincta | reverse complement strand
TATGCATCTCATCACAAATGGCCACTTCGACCTACCATCCTTCCCTGTTAGAAATAATAGGCTGAGCAGCCGCGAGGTTAACGGAGGACGCCTTCAAGGTGACATCCTCTCGTCTTATTCAAGAAATGAGGACATCTGCCTAGAATGGACAATAGTAGTCACCCAAGCTGATGATGGTCCAAAGATCGCGCACGAAAATTTATGTTCTCCTCCTCGGTAAGAATAGACAGGTATGGCTATTGGCTCTGCCAATGACTAGACTTCTTCTCTATAGCCGAGCCGGTTTCAAGAATCACGACGTGGTGCCAGATGTGCTCCCCAAGGAGTAACTGAATTGCGTCAAATTTCGAGGAAAATGCTTTTATAGGAATTATAATGACCTTGATCATGAACATGACACATGCATATTTTAGCGACATCCTATTTCGGTGATTGACTTTGATCACCACGGTAACTTAAGGGTCTCAATTCCTTATCGGTCCCTTTTAAACTATTCAGGAGAAACACCTCTTTTCTGAGTTTCCGTGTCAATAAGATGTGAAAAAACCTTCCTGGAACATTATTCTAAAACTTCTGGAACATTTTTCTATCTCTTGAGCATAATTCCGGGGTAATTCCGTGAACAACAGTTTTCAGGAATAATGCAAATGCGGTGACAAAATAATCAAAACTCTTGACGACAAAGATCTACAGCGTTGAAGCGTATATTTCCACGTTTCTCCCGAGTAATACCAATCGTATTCTGTTCGCTTGACCGAAGAATTCGTACACATGTACGCTAACGAAATGTCAGGCAGCAAAAGGGAAGAACACCACGCACGCAAGAAAACTTTAGAATTAATGATGGTAGTTGGTAGTTTGGTCAGTGCAGTGAACAGTCGGTGATCGATAAACGCGTTCTTTCACCGCAACCTTTCGCTCAGCACTTTCATTGATGCAGCGTCCCTGATCACTTTCCTAATCCTTTTCATAATCCCATACCTAGCTAAATTTGTCGAGAAATGCTCTTTTTATTAAGTTTATCAGGTTGGTACATGACCTTGTAGGGCTTTTATCTGGAGCAAACGCTTAAAAGGATATATAAGCACATAGGAATGGTCAGTGATGTCCTCTTCGTCGTTACTCGTGTATCTCGCTGCCCTGGTAGAGTATCTAAGGATTTGGTGTACCCGACAGTGGGTCATCGCGCGGCGGGAAGACAGAGACGCAACGGGTCAGCGGACGAGTCGCAGCGCGTTTGACGTGGGACGCTTATAAGACATCCTATTTTCCTTGGCGCTTAATCGCGACAGTACGTATTGTGGCTCGTCCTCTGCCCCGTCCGAGTCTCTACCTTCTCGCCGTGCGTCAGGCCTCCTCTCAGGTACCCAAGAATAGTCGCGGAGTCTGCCCCACTCGATGGAAGCTGCGTGGATAAGCTGTTCAAAACATATTTTGCGGGGATTCAGAAAGCGTGCTGAAAACAGCTCACTCACATGACTCCAGTCGAGTGCGGGAGCGCCACGTCATTCCCGGTAAGTACTCGGACAGTGAGATACATAAATTAAGCCATTCGCGACAATGGCAGCGACCGGTAGCTCTCAAGACTTGTGAAAATGTTAAGAGCAATTTATGTCTTCTGAAATGTCTTTCCTGATGAAAGGAATCTTCATGCATACGTTAACTTATGCCTAACAGGCAGTGGGCACCTTGTTTCGATTTTATAAAAGAATCAATTTCACTAACTTCGAAATTTGACCTTATACAACTTAGTTTGCCAGAAAACGGATTTCATTCATGAACCCCTCCCCACTGTGGGGCTTCATTGCCGTGATCACTAATATGACACTTATTTCAGGCGTGGTAGCCAAATTGGCGCCAAACCGCAAAGACATGGCGCAACACTTGTTCTTGTCGAATTCGTTGGAAACTTAAATACTAGGATACTTCAGTGTGCCATGAACCTTCCAATTACGGAATCGCACGTCAGTTCTGTCGCACGTCCTCGTATGTAAGAGAAGAAGTCCCAAGAATGTGACATTCATTTTTAGCGCTAGCGCCAACTAGCGACAATTTGGGGCATAATAACTAGCGTTAATTTGACGTTCGCGCCAAAACCGGATTTAATATTCGTGATCAGGTTGTCGAATAACATCTGCAAGCAAGTTTTCAATGAAATTGGTGAGAACAGGTGCTGCGCCATGTCGATGTAATTTGACGAATTCTTGGCGCCCACGCCGAGAACGACTGCCATCTTCGTGATCATGGGAGCCAGTTTCCCTCATGGGAAAAGTTTCATCGGAAATTCAGCCACCGGTGTCTGCCTTTGCGATCGACTCCAACGGCGCTGGTCCGAGTCGATCGTCTCAAACGGCGATGGTCCGAACAGGTAGACACAGAATCCTGCGCTGTCACGAGTGGATTAATTATGGTTTCAATTCAAAACTAGGGCCTTTTGGAGGAAGGCTCGTGGAGTCGACGAAAAAACGAATGTCCGCTGGCATCTTTTGCCTTATGAAAACCAAGGAGCGGCACCCATCGGAAACGCCGATTTTGCCGACTGTAGGAAAGTACCTCCGAGTATTACATGAAGTTTTCAAACAAACGTGCACCGATTGAATACAACGTACAACAAAAAAAAGCCACGACATTACGTACCAATCTAATATTGTTCAAAATGCCATCCGTGCCCTTCGAATGCAAAAAATGTGGAAGCTTTACCTTGAGCACCATGCAAAATTGCGGCAAGGATACGAAATCACTCAGTTTCAGGACCAAGCTTTTGAGGATGACAGTTATTTTGTAGAGACTCATGGGAGGAACACAAAACCATAGTTTGTTCCTCCTGAACGCTTTTTGGAAGGTCAAAATAGTAGAGAACAGATTCCAAAGTTCGATCCTCTGTGAATATTAATTTTCGCAACTTATGTTGGTGCCTCCGAATGTCTCCAAATGGCGCCAGCATCGACTATACATGCTGTATCGTATTGGCGACGGTTTGAGGCTTCAGCGCGGGTTGAGAGAATTTGTCACCAAGCAGGATTGAACTTTGGACCATTTCTTCACCACTGTTTTAACGTCCTAGGAGCGTTCGGGAAAAACGGGCCATGTTTTCATGCTCCTCGCATTACCTCTACAAGATGCGAGAAACCTCTTTAGAAAAGTGCTCCATGACCTGAAAGACCCCCATTGTTAGTGTTAGGCTCTGGAGTAGAGCACCACAACCGTTATCCAAATGTCCACTTAACCGTTCCAGCCAGGGTGAAAATCGAGTCGAGGATGTGGTCGCAGAATTACGCCCCCCCCTCGAAAAAAATCGAAGTCTTGGCACGACCCCTCCTATTTCGCTTCCCTTTCGTAAACACAGAGTAGTGGTAGTGTAGTGGTGAGTATCCACGTCTCTCACATGCGAGACCAGGGTACAATTCCTGCCCGGAGAAAGTTTTTGCGATCTCTTAAAGAGATGTCCATGCCAATGCGAATGTTTGAGAAGTTCATAAAAGAGCATCACAACAGCCTGTATCGATCCCAGACCGTTCAGAGACAGTTGCTGCGCGGTTTGTCTCTGGGTCAGATTTGCTGATGCCCCTCTCAAAACCACCGGGAAGTACACCCTCTTTGAAAGGGTTCCATTCCCCAGTTTTCGAACCATTTGAACAGCACTCGGTCGGATTAGATAGAGCTAGGCCCGCTACTGTCGAACAGTCATACAATTGCTCCGAAAGCCTTCAATGCGAAGAGATAAGGTCTCTCAAATTTCGTCGAGTCAGCGTCGGGGACTTGACCATGCGAGTTTTTGCCACTCAGAAGACATCTCTCTAAT
Source organism: Teladorsagia circumcincta (assembly GCA_002352805.1). Classification (NCBI taxonomy): domain Eukaryota; kingdom Metazoa; phylum Nematoda; class Chromadorea; order Rhabditida; family Trichostrongylidae; genus Teladorsagia; species Teladorsagia circumcincta. Next base: position 40,173 of record KZ346793.1, on the reverse strand, counting down.
TTCTTGGGCGCTGAAAAAAGAAAGGACAGTTGTGGAAAGCGGGATTGCGCTTTATGTTAGGCTATTTACCTTCTTCCCAAATCTTTGAATGAGGAGAAAGTTGCGTCGAGGATCTATCGAGGACCGTGTTTGACCTCTTAAAAAGTCGCTTCCTTCCTCACCGTTACAGAATATTTCGTGGGCAACACTCGAATTGTATCTAGTTATGAAAAGGGATAACTATCGTCGTAACCCGCTATCGTCTCATACGCCATGCATCTGACCATCACTCAGAGCGGTACACTCGATTGAAAGGTGTTATATGTATGATGATGACCTGTTGACGGAATCTGTACTGTATTGTAGTACACACATCTCGTACCCCCTATAACCGACAAGCCGCTTCCTTCGCTTAGGCCTTTGCATCACCATTACCGTTTTTTGACAGCGTTCCTTACAACAGTATCACTGTCAGCGAGGTATTAAGAGCGAGCAGAAAGAATATTTTATATAAAGTTGTCTCGCACGTCCTCGTTTTCTGCTGCGCTACACACTCATCCTCCTGTTTGCACCACGATGCCACTGATGCGCTCGCTGCCAACCCTTGCAGGTACGACCACCCATGACCCATCCAGACGAGTACGACCCCCTTAACGAGCATTCCCTCAACCATTATTCACCCTGGTTCCAGCGTAATCTAATGGTCAGCTGCGATTCTGTATTGCATATTTCGTTCTCCATATTTGAATTTTCCAGACATTGGAAATTCCTTTGCAGTCTCCGGTAGTCGCACAAATCCAGTTACGTACTGTCACACATGGGGCGGAGATTTGGGGCTGCATGAGGCTACCTTTAGAGGCTCTTACAAAAATTCGACTGGGAAGCCAAGTTTTAATGAAGATTTTCAGCTCTAGAGCGTATGACCGAACCTTTTAGTGATGCTGCTAACGAAAACTGCTCTCATTGACTAAAATTGGATAGAGGAAAAGTGAGAGGTTCCTGCTGCACTGTTGTTCTTTTTGAGTGTTTAGGGAGTTACGCAGCTCAAGAGCGTTTTGGAATTAGATCAATATAATATTTATTTCGTATAGATCAGACGAATTCTGGAAAAGAAATGTGAACGGTGACAATTCTTAGGTGAGTTTCGTTTCTAAATAGGTACAGAGATTAATATTTGCGACGTGTATGTAGTTTAGATACACGAATGTAAAGAATTTTCGATTGAGTGATTACAGATAAGGTTTGATCCACATCTGTGGGAAAACGAGCTTGAGCCAGATCACAAGAGTCACAGATAGTGAATGCTTTCCACTTGAGCTGGTTTTGTAGCCTTGCCTTTCAACTTTTTGTACATATTATCAAAATCGGCCTCGATTTTGGTCAGTATCCGTTTGTCTTCTTTATGACGAAAGCGACCACTCCACACTCCTTCCTTTACTAGTGTGACCTAAATATCAATTGTATGTTCACTCATCTATGTGTTTTATACGTAACTGTCTGGCAAACGAAGACCTTCTAGCCGTGCTACTCTTTTTCAAAAAGTTTTCTGCATTATATAGGGACGCGTTCATGGAACATGGAATTACTCTTCACATCTCCTGAACGGGTCAGTGAATGGCAGAAAAGGGATGAAAGATTGGTGCATGATTCGATCTTCCGTGGAGACAAATATTTGCATTTTTAGTTGACGCTTGCCTGATATCCCAATATGGTATCCACGCTTGGTAATGGATGCCATAGTGGATGCCAATGGACCTTATGGATCATCAGTAACCCACATGAGACGGCTTCTGCTAAAACACGATGTCAAAAAGGTGCGGCGTTTGGTCTGCTTTATTTGGGAAGACGTTCGGTTTTCCTTGTCAGGTCAAGCCACCAGGGCCGCGCAATGATCAAAGTCTAAATTAGGCTTACACTTAGACTCAATTTAGGTTTATGCTTACATATTGGTTTGTGGTTAAACCTATGCTTAGACTTAGGCTTATTCCTAGGCTCATTTCGAGCAGATCACAGATGTCTTTTCAGAGGTGAGCTCACCTAAGGAGGAGAGTTGCAACGCACCCCTTCATTCCCTTTTTGACATTAAGAGGGCTGCTATGGAAAAATAAGCCGCACTTGTGTGCACCATCATGCAGAAAACGTTTTCAAAAAGCAGAGCACGATCTGAAATACTTTCCAGGTAAGCGAGAAGGGAGTGCATTTTGGGAAGAGGCGTAAATGTATGAACTCACCGTATCGCCGGTATAGAAGTCATTTGCGTGGCGAATGGCGAAGCAGAAAACAATACACATCACAACTACTAGTAAGATGTCGGAATCGTTTCGAGGAGCAATGCTTGTGAAACTGAAAGAAATTACTCACAGGTAGGCTCTACAAATCCTTCCCTCTGCTCTATGTTCCTCTATCTCTTTATCCTTTGAGTTCTGCAGCACTTTCTCTACTACTCATGTTACACACGGTACGATTAACACTAGGGATAAGTTGAATTTTGTTCACCCACTATCTATGTGCTTATTTGCGATGGGAGAAACTAAGCTGTCTTACGAGCATAAACGTAGAAGGAACATGAGACATTCACTGCACGAATGTGTGCTTTAGAGAACGCTCATTTTAGCTAGCCTAATTTGTATATGTGTTCTGTTCAACTCAGTAATAGGGAAAACGGTCCACCATGGAATCGGAAAAACGACAAGCGTACCTAAGGGTATCAACCATTGCAAGGCACAAAATCGTAGCGTTAGCCGATGTGGGTTATGTCAGTCAGATACCAAACTGCAAAGCTGTCAGCAGTGTTCACCTCCCAAGATGACATCTGCAAATAGCAGTCTGGTCCATTATTTGCTCGTACTGCGCGATCATCATTGGAATGAATTTGATCATTTGATTGGTGTGCGAAAAGAGAGTCATTTAACACCAGCGAAATTCTCCCTTCATATTACACAAACAAGTGATCGCCACAAAACCAAAAACTCGCGTTTTTTCGTCATTTTGTTACAGAAAACTCTAGTTAGAAACAGCATTTGACTCACTTCGTCAAGCCTTGAAAGAAGGTTCTCCAAAGCTTCGGCAATGCCTCACGCTGGAATGCTCATTGCGCTCGAGTTCTATCTTGAGAGCCAAGGAATGTGAAGGAGGGGACATTTTTCCCATGACGCATTCAGCGATTTTTTTTCTTCGTAGAGATTGTCGTCATTGGGAGTTCTTCAGCGGAATATCCCTCAGAGTACCTCTATAAGTAGACCCAAGCACTCTTTCACTGCTCTCGAGGCCTCCAGGAAATGACGTCATCTGATATCATTGTCGAGCTCAAGGAGACCTTCAGTAATTGCTTCAGCCTGTAGCTCCTACATGGTTCTTAAACTGATCCACTGTCGAATAGTTTCTCGTAGACATCAGCAGCTCCGACTGTGCAGACTGTCCTTTGAATCCGTCTTCCAGAAGACGTCTTAGTGATACACGATCCGTCGAGGTCTCCGTTGAGCTCGACCAGTGCACCACGTTTCCGGGGCGAATTTTCTGATGCCGTCCACGAAGAAGGCCACTATGAAGATTTCTTCTTAGAATAAAATATGCTTCTCAATACTAATTTTTGGACATTTGATCTGAATCGAAAATTTGATAGAACCCGTTTTTTTGGTTCCCCGTGTGTCGGCCGCCCATGCACTTGCACTTGTGCAATCTAACCAACCAACTCAGGGAAAGTGTCCAACCTTTGCTTTGGAATGCGCGACGCACACGACGTCATCATGCGCTGTTGAATTGATTAACTCTTTCTTTTAGATTCCAACTGATCAATTTTGAAGCGCTGATTGATTTAATCCTTTGACTACTGATGGGACACATGTGTCCCACTTTGTAGTCAAAGATACTACCACAGCTTCAGGGGATATTGAGGCAGGAGCGCCCATTTGATGGCTGAATCGTGCACATACATATAGCAGCTTTTCGTTCTTACTCCGAGAATTAATCGTCAGAAGCTAAACCGAGTTATCCTGTCTATGTTAATCTTTGACTACTGGTGGTAAACATGTGTCCCACTTCGTAGTCAAAGACACTACCACAGTTTCAGGGGATATTAAGGCAGGAGCGCCCATTTGATGGGTGAATTGTGCACATATAAAAGCTTTCTAATTCTTACTGTGACAATTAATCGTCAGAAATAGAAGCGAATCATCCTGAGGCTATCCAAAATTCTAGGAAGGTGATCAACGTTGGGGACATATTCTACTACAGTTACAACTCGTCGGCGATGTAGATACTGCGCGACGTTAAAGGAAGAAACTCGTACAAAAATATTGTGTGCTGCTCGCAACGCGCCCTTGTGCATACCATGTTTTACTCTGTACCATTCATAGACCATATAATGTTGACCTTTTCAACTATTTTTTTTTTGTAAAAAATTCGGATAATTGAAGAGTTCATTGACGTAAAAATGTGTGGTTGTACATGCTCATTAAATTTTTAAGCAAAAAAATCATCCGAGCGGAAATGGTGTGATGACAAGACGGGCCGCTGCCGCGCGCATGGTCACTAGATCAAATACCAGGTCAAAGCCAACGTACATCAGCCAAATTTCTACGGATGGCTTTCTGTTGCTGGGAGAAATAATTGCAACGCAGAACACCTTTCTAACTCAATTTTAAAAAAGTCGTACTCTAAGGGTTAATGCGCACACTCCATTCCCTCCTGACGTGCAAAATGAGGATCTGGTATTAAATTTATAGGCAGTGTTTCCCATGAAGAAGCAATCTATTCCAAATTAATTAAAGATGGTGAGTGGTACCAGAAAGAAGGATAAACCATGAAAAACGACTGAGAACCCGTGAAATTGGACCCAATCCTTTCCCCTTGATTTCGGTATTGATGCGACACCCAACGTATCCTCTTCAACATAGCGCTCTTTCTGCTATCTAATCACTCGCTATTTATAGATCTGCGGCGTGCGATTAGATCATCGATGGGCGTGGATCGCCAAGTGCGCCAAGAGTGAGCCATGCTAGGCCGCCGAGGTCAAACCTTCCGCTGACGGTTGCGTGTCAGTCCGCACCCTAAGGAGATCCGCCTCTCTCCCCACTAGGCGATTTCCCTCTTCCTCGACCTTCGTTCTTATCGTGGAATCCACCTTCAAGTAGAACGAATGGTTTGACTTTTTGCAAATTTTCAATTTTTAAGGGGATGTCTTGTCGGTGTTGTGAATACAGCAGCGACTGCTCTTACCATAGTACGTAACAAAAATACATTAACACCTTATTTTTTTTGTACAAGTTACCTCTAGGACCGCCACAGATAACTTTGTATGTGCAAAACCTTGGTATCGGTCGACTTCCACACTTTGCAAACAGCTCTAAACTTCTTTAAGCTGGAAAACTCTCCCCTGCAACAGAAGTATGTAGATATTTTTCAAAAAAAATAGAACTATCCTCAGAATCGAGAATTGGTAGGCCTACCAAACGAACGCTTTTGATTGGTTCAGATATTCACGCTTTGAACCAAGCCCCCGATACCTCTCTTGTCGAACTCTTCACAACCAGCCAATTTCACAAAAGTGTTTGGTCAGTCGGGTACTATTACTTTTCCATTCAATAGCGCAGAGGCAGCGAGCTATGTACAATCTCCCAACATTTTCGATAACGATGTGGTCACAGGAATGAGCTAGCCGATTTACCACCCGGATCCCGTGCGTTTAGCGTTTTTCCAAATGGACCTGTGTTAGTACACCCATTTATACTTGCTACAATACGAGTGTTTTGCGACGCTGACCTCCCAAAAAAGGCTGCAGACGGGACTCAACCGCCTCATTGTAATAATATGTATGATGGTAAACTGAGCTCCAATCCCCGTCGCCTTCGGAACCACTCCGGGCCACTACTGAACCTCCTGGACCTTTGTAGCTCACGGTGAAACTTCTTCCAGGAGCGGCGAAATCCACCCGAACAGCCGAAGTTGAACCCTTCTCGTCAGTTGAGGTTTCCAAGACGAATTCCCCACAAGGTCTTCTATTCAAATCAACCATCTCCGCAAATGCATTGTCTGTCTCTGGTCAATGTCCCTATAATGTGGCTCTCTTTTGAGTGGAAACTTCAATCTTGTCAACTTGTGTTGCGAATATAAGCACGACGCATCATCTTTGCTCGTGGTGTGTGTTCATTTGTTTGAAACGAATACCGATCGCCCTTTCTAAGTGATTTCAGTTAGAATTTGAATAGCAGGTGAAGGAATAGTTAAGACAGTGCAGGCTATTCTTCTGACGTCTTGAGGCACATGTGGACGGCCGGCCAGGTTGACGTGCGACTTCTCGATAGAAGGTCCTGCAACACGACAGGCCCTGATCTGTGCCTGGTCTTCTTTAGCAGCATGCTCACCGTAAAGAAACCTGTTGGCAGAATAAGTAGCGATACGAAAATACAAACGGATTAGGAAATTAGTACTATATGCGACCTACCGCGGGTGTCCAAATACTTTTGTTACAGGCAAAAAAACCACCAAAAAAAGTTTGCTAAAGTAGAACGAAATCATTTGTCAAAAGTACCACTATTTTATCGACCATAAAGTTGAATGGTGAAATCCGTGACAAAAAAATTTTTTAGCTGACCACTGAGAATTGACCCACCGTCAACCCTACCGTTGTTACTCTTTGGAAATTTTCTAAGACCCCCCCTTTCTGGGCGACTTGAGACGACCCCCTGTAAGTAATACCTGCACGCGATATTGATTGCATTTTGAATGTGCTGAATCGCGCCAAATGGCGTCCTAGCGATAGAGCGCGTTTGCCGACCGT
>KZ346787.1:13048-25740 GCA_002352805.1 Teladorsagia circumcincta | reverse complement strand
CCAGTAATCTGTAAAATGACGGTCACAGAGCTCCGGCATAGATTTTGCAGCATATGCAGACGCCCAGCTTCGCTGAGGAATGCGTTGAAGTTCGCTAAAAGTCGAAACAGTCCACGGAAGGAGCACTTCACGTCAAAGTGTTTCCTAGTATATCTGATCATTAACTTTGACGGATTCATCCAAAAAGAGGAGCGGGTCATGGACTCAGAAAAAAAATCTTGCCGAAACCCTGACGAATTTTGGAAATCGTCCTCATGTACACATGACATCAAGCAGGATGTCGCCTAGCCAGATCCAACAATTGCTTGTCGTTTTGAGAACTGTGCGCCTTTTTCTGAGTGAACATCTTTTGGACGGAGGTCGACGTCAGCTACTTGCGGCCCACGGTGATGTCAGTTTAGCATAGATCTCATACCTGTGTCGCTGCCGAAGGAGGCCATTTCAAGCACCTTCTTTAATGAGGTATTGCTATGATTTGTTGTACATAATAATAAAGTTCGGAGACGTTATAGCTTCTCCTTGTAAATATATGGTCAAAAAACCATGCGCCAATATTTAGTAGCCTCCCTGTATACCCTACAAATTCCACTTCTAACTATCAAGCTCGGCCATGAAGATTTCTAGCTCCAGGGAGAAGTGAAGTGATAACCCGAAAAAAGTGACTGGCTAAGTGAATAATCTGTAAAAGGTACTAAGCTTGCCTAACACTACATACTTGGTCAAAGCAAAGGGGTCTCAGGGGGGGGGGGGGCATCATAATGCAGTTCCACGGCGAACTTAGGTAAACTCGAACATTCCAGTTTCTCACGTATGTCAAGTGACTGCTCTCACATTGGCTCGGGTTATCGTAGCTTTCTGGAAAAACTGCATCATGATGCCACCCGTCCCCTAACTGAAATAGACTCCAGCAAAGTTATCGAAGCCAAGTTGGATATTCTTCCGTTTCAATGAAGATGCTATCCTGCTCAGTATAGCAGTGCTGAAGATGCTCTTACTGAGGAAGAACTTACTTTTCTTTGTGTGGCGAAATGGTAAAGATCATTTAAAGGTATAGTGTCTCCTTTTTGTCTTTTTGACTAAACGCTTGGAGGTAATATCTGTTCCTTCAATGCTCTCAGGTATACAGGGAGAAGGGGGGGGGGGCAAAAAAGAAGACATTTTTACTATGTCGCACTTCGGCCCTTTTTTCTTCGCAAGGATTGCCGACCTTGGTGGAACTTCCTCAGCATTATATTCCCTAAGTGTCCCTCTATAAGTGGACGCAATCCTTCCCTCTCTGCCCTCACGGTTTTCAGAATATGGCGTCATTTGCCATCGTCATCGAGTTAAGGGTGACCTACTATAACTGCTTCAGCCTGAAGCTCTTACACAATTTCTTGAATCGATTCAATGTGTGATAGATTTCTAGGGACATTACCTCTAACCATGCAAACCCCCTTGGGAGCCGCCCTTCGGGACCCGTCGTAACGCTACGCAATCCGTTGAGAACCCCATCGAGCTCGACCAGTGCACCATTTTTCCGGGGCAAATTTTCCTGATGCCCTCCACTTAGATGGCCACTATGAAAAATTTCTTATGGAATGAAATGTGCTCTTCATTCCCAAGTTGAGCGCACTCGCTTTGAATCGAGCAAAGTGCGATTAAATCCATTTGAGTACGGAGACATAATGTCTTTTTTACTGCCTCCCCCCCCCCCCTGTATATGAATGTGGAGCAGCGGCAAGAGGCACCTCATAAATGACTAGCGATCAAATCGTGCCCTGCTCCTTGGCCCACCTAGCATTAAGTCTTGAATCGCTCTCTGCTTGAACGGTAATTGCCAAAACTCATAGCCAAAAGAATGATCCACTAAACTGTTCTCCGATTAATCTCCATTGCTGGTTCATGTAGGCCAAATGAACCAGAAGAGTTTTGGTAATCACCGCTGAAAGCAAAATGCGTGGTACTAAAGGAAATTTCGTAGGCATTTCATGCTCTACGATTTCTCCAATCTTTCTGTTGACAAGGGATAATTTTTTTTTACTAATACGCCTCTAAACCGCAGAGGTTCAATTTGGATTCGTTCACTTAGTTATTATGCTTTCATCATTGTGTTAGTCATTAACGTCTTCGAGTACAAATGAAGAGATAGAAGCACGCCTTTGAAAGTTTTTTTGCCCTCCGCACAACAGAGGCCCCATTTCTTGAACAGGAGCAACTTTCCTTCCCCACTTTTCCATTCTGTCCATGGAAAACTTGGACTGGTAAATGAACCCCGTGATGTGCGGAGTTTGCTTTCCAAGGTTGAGCAAAACACCAAGGATTTGGTTCGTTACCGCCTTGAAATTAACGTGAAGATGTCCGACATCTCTGGTATCTCTTATGTCTTATCCCTTCGCCGTCTGGTCTCTCTTCTGGGCGCGTAGTGTTTCCCATCGTGTGCTCAAGCAGGAGTGAAAAACAATTGAAAAGGGGTTTCATTCTATGTGTTTCCGATAGTTTGCTCTGCTTTTTTCGCTAAGGTGCCATTGTGCACCTACAGTTTCATAATTGAATCACATTCTTCGCGACCTATCACAGTAGATTGAGTTTTCAAATGACTTTTTTGGGATGAAGTTCCAGTTTGGGAGGAGGGGTTGGGGTTGGTTCGCGGGTTGATATCTTATCCATAGTACTAGAGAGCACTGCTTTTCGCTTTAATACTATGGTTATGATAATAGATCAACGACTCATATGACATACGATCGGCCATCCTCCTGAATCCTTGCGCCTACTGAAGGATCTCCTTACCCTAGTTTGGGATCTTTCCTTGCACCACAGCAGGACGAAATCTGGGATACCTTAGGAGTATTTCTACACTCCACCGGTCCTTATGGAAGCAATGTTGGATGGATCGATGACGTTTCATGGAAACTCTTATCCATATCCCCAGTATTAGAAGCACAATGAAGTGCTCTCCTCTCTCCCCCCCCCCCGTCCCCCCAAACTGGTGTTTCACCTTTTCTGGTGTCGAATACACAAAATATCAAGTAGATCATGATATGTCGGAAGATTAGACCACCAACAAGATTGCGACACGTATGGCTGTAAGTGCAGCATGAAGTGCAGGAGCATCAGTTTCAAGGCTTTTCCAAGACCCTCCAGCTTATGGAAGAAGCCTGGAAAATACTAGAGCAAGACAGATGGCTGCAGCGCTCAGTGCAACGGTGCTCTCTAATGCTATCACCAAAAAACTTCATGTACCGTGAAGCTATTCAATGGCTTCCGTTTCTCACGACGAGACATGTCGTAACTGCAGACTTAGCAACACATATGGCATCACATAGCATTAAATGCGCCAAAAAAGTGCACATGATACGTACATGATTTTTCCAAGCCCCCTGCCAGATGTGCTACTGTTATGCCTTCAGTTATGCCACGTTCCTCAGGGGAACACATTTTACTAGGGCTCACATGGGGCCAGGATTAAGGGTCACGTCTCCCACAATTTTTACATCCTTTCCCTTGTTTGACCCCATCTGACACTGACTGACTTTACAGAGATCATCCAGATACACTTTGGGAGCTTTTATTTGACCCTCGTGCCTTTTTGGTATCAATTTGACTCCACTTTCCATGAACAGGATTAAAGTTTGGGCCTTCAGGATGCCTACATGAAAATGCTCAATAATTCTTCGAGAACCAAGAAAAAGCCTTCACCTTCGCTTTGATTTATGAGGGCTTCGTATACCTGCAGCGCCTTAAAATGATTTGTGCGGACCACCCAGTCCTGATTTATCCACATTAATCTCAACTAATGCGATGCCATTGAGGAAAACACGCATTAACGGGTAGTTCGATAGAGGGAGAGCAGGAATCGGGGTCGTTTGGCCGAGTTCCAAAATTTCTACGACCTCCTCCCCTTCATGGGGTTTAAATACGGCTCCCTTTCACCATATCTAATAGAGTAGTACCCTTGAATACGACCCCATCACCCATACAACACTCACACCATAGCTGTTTCTATAGTAATTGATTCCGAAACCATTCTAACTCAACCCATTTTTTCCTCCAAAGTGGCCATTCAACGAGGGGGTGGGGTGGGGGGACCCACACCGTGGCTGTTTCTATAGTATCTGATTTTGACACCACTCTAAATCAAACCACTTTTCGTCCGAAATGACCATTGAGCGAAGAGTTGGGGGGGGGGAATGTTTCGAGAAACGACGGAAACGGCAATTGTTCTAGATTTGTTCATTTCGCGTTTGACTTCGCGTAATTTCTTAAGTTTTTGTCAAAACTAGCCGAAATCCAGGACCCCTAAGTCCCGTCAAAAACAATCCACCTCTCAACCACGACTCCTCTAATTTCTAGAAGTGAACCTTCTTCGATCTTTTGACCTCCTTTGGGTTCGGGATGGACAGTTGACCCTGCTAGGGTTGACGGGCTAATTGAACTCTCTTCGATGGTCCTACCGCGAGTGGCCAGAGCACATACGTTGAGAACGGCGCCTGGCTCGACTCCTAACCCTCAAGGAGGAGGGAGAGCTCTAAGACTAAGCCTTGCAGGGGAACTACGAGGTGGAGGAGTCAGTTTACAGTGGGGCAAACGTTTGAGTGTGTGAGATCACAGCAGTCATGGGAAGCTGTTTAGGGGAGAAAGCGCAGTCAGTAGCATCAAACGGGACGGTTTAGAGGATCGAGGACAACTACATAGTCCGTAGACGCCCACCCCCTACATTCACTTCCCGTCAGAACTCCCTGATAAATGTTTGACCGTTTCTGGAAATACGGAGGTCATCGGGCTGAGAGTTTCTCACGAATTCTTGCGTAATTTTGCTTCTGCAAACACCGTGAGTACTCGATGAAATTTACCAGAATTGGCTAGCTAATCTTTGATCAGAATACTATTTTACTAACCAAATGTATTACTGAGTATTCGTATGGGATACTTTTGTAAATGGGATTGGGAATTCTGCACTTGCGTGGCGAGAGCGAAAATCTTTGTTTGTCCTCGAGGAAGGAAGCTAGACGATAGTTAGGAAAACAATGCTAGAAAGTTTTTTTAGAAAGCAAATTACATTCTCACATTTGTGACTTCATAACTGCGAAAAAAAAAACTTATTTAATAAGAAAGGTGAGCTTGCGTCAAGCGCCCGAGCGCTTAATCATTTGCATCGAGGAGGGGCAGACAGGAAGATTCACTAGAGAGTCGTCCAGAAATAATGAAGATAGGGAGAGTTTGAAATTCTTGAGGCTGTAGTCGGCTGACCTACTTGTTGACATTTATGAGGTAATTACAACTCTTCATTAATAATCTATATGAGAGGCTCACATCCATGGAACGGCTAGACTTATCCAGCGCCTCTTTTCAATAAACCGGTCCTTAGAACTGTAGGACGATGAGGGCCCTAAAAAGGCCTGCACTGAGTTTTTTGGTACGCTCGATACTCCTTCACGACCTTATTGTTCTACCACTAAGTCGGCCTAAAGATACGATGACATGACAAGGCTTTTATCTTTACAAAGAAGTCTGGCACCAAACAGGGGCAAACAACTTTATTTAACTTCCCGTTTGATTGCTCCCGATCACCACCCTCACCATCGTAACTGTTTCTATAGCATTTCATTCTGAGACCCCTACTCCATCCACGGGGGGGGGGTGGGGGTGAAATAGGCAACCGTCAAAGTCGCAGTGCTATAATATTAACAACCCATTGTTTTGATTCAGTTTACCCTTCTTTTGAGCAATTCCCGACAAAATCGTCGGAAAACTCGTATAATACAAACCTTTTACAAACCCCATACCCCTGTTCATTCCAGGGTTAGCTCATCATGCTCGAGCGCTAATTGCGACCCCTTCTCAAAATCACACCTTCTTAGGGTAGCGGAAAGGGAAGGTTGACACTGACTACCCTTTCCATTGATTTCATTGTATCATTTACAAGTATGCATATAACTACAGCAACTTTGAGCAGATTTGTTTTCGGCCGCAGGTCGGCTGGCGAAAGCTTCACAAGAATGCTGGATTGTATAACTATTCCCTTGTAAATATATCACCGTTATAATGTAAAAATGTGAAAATTACGGTAACAAAAGCTAAGTAAATGAGTAATCACGATCTACATTTTTTTCATTAGCTTTTATCAGCTGCTATTCCACCAGCAGTCCGCTACCGAACATTGTCGGTGGTAAGAAATGTCGAAAAGCTTTGCCTTAACTGGGACTCGAATCCAAACCTAGTACTTCCCCTTTAGAAAGTTTTGACACCCACTGCACTACAGAGGCACACCTTTCGTGTTCCGCTTCCACACTTACGGTGACGGTAGAAAATGTCTAGGTCTCTGCATTTCTTCGATGAAAAATCTTCCAAATATTTTCTGCGAGCTCTATTATTCCATTCTCTCAAGCAAGTCGCCGAATATTCTCTGTGGATTCAACTATGACTTTGTTATTGATGTTTTCTCTTCAGAACTTCCAATGCAATTTAGAATACTTGTTGTTTACTCATCCGAATGTTTTACCATAAGTGTCACTCAAGATCTCCACTAGCGCCTGCTGCCGTTGTTGCTGAACTGGGAGTACAAAAACTCTGGTTTCAGGGACGAGATTTCGTACTGCTTGAGGATATCTATATATAATGGAATCATTTGTAATTGACTAATTGTACCCACTCTCTGCTGTAGTTTGTATTTTGACCACTGATGGTAGTTCCCCGGAAGGTCCTATACTCTCTTGAATTGATCGTTCTCTGAGGGCGGATAATCACTTACACAATCACAGGTACTTGATCCAATGAAGAAGTCATTGTATTCGGCACCAGGTGTATCTGTAATGCAGACCAAACAGCACAAGTGACGAGTGCCTCCAGGAAATCTGATAAATGATGGTTTATGGCGGCAGTTGATTGTTGATAAATTATAGTTGTAAATAGGAGCAATCAATAAAGTACAAGTGCAATCATTCCGTTTGCGAAAAATATCACATTTTGTGGAAACTGTCGTCGTTTGTGATGTATGGTCTGCATTACGGATACCTCACAAGCGACGACGACCAGACAGGTAGCTGTAGTATGCAAAGGGTTCCCATTTACCACTTCCTGCACCTTCTTTTTCTGAGCGTTTCCGTACGTACTCCCCTTGAGAACTTTTGCTAGAAGAGATGGCAGTATTCTCATTGATGCTCAGTGACGTGGTTTACCGAACTCAGATGATGGATAGAACGATAAAACAGGATCCTCCATCCTTCCATTCTGGAAATGCGCCACACATTTGACCCTCATTCGGGAGCATAGTAGTGTTTGAATACGATTTTTCCATGCAATTGTTTGCGAGGCCAGCCAAGATATGAGTCGAGGCTTTTATCCTTTCCGCTTAGCCTGCAGCACCACGCGTCCTCACATCACCTTTTTTTACCGCTTGATTGGAATGGTAAAAATAGAAGCGGGTAAATTGCGACTGAGAAGCATATATTGTTCCACTGCATGTATAAATATAAATAGTACAAGTATAAATATAAATAGTATTTACTCCATTATTTACAATTTTTTATATTTTTTATTTTTATTTTTTAAGTTACTTAATTTACAGTAATTTGCTATTACACAATTCGAGGAACGCCGACGCAAGTACATATATTTTTAACTGTCTAATTTCATTGAAAATAAAATTTTAGGACCCGTGCAGTCACTACGTACTTCATCATTAATCTCGCTTTCGCCGATCTGCTCACCGGAATCTTTGCAATTCCATTCAAATTTCAAGCTGCACTATTTCAGGTAGGAATGTTTCGCTCATGACTGACATCATTGCTATTTATACTAATCGATCGATTAGATGTTTCGCATACATTTCAATTTACATTTTATTTCTTTTCAATGACTCGCCTTCAAGGCACGACAACTACAATTCAAAGCTAAGCGCGATTCTCTTCGTGAGTTAGGTAGCAGTGTCACAGAGCCCAGAGTCTTGGCACTAACGCGACTGGATGTTGCGCAACAACGGCTGTAAGGCCTTGCCTTGACCGCTGTGACGACTACCAGTTTTGCACATTCTGTGTTAGGCCAATGTCAGACTTTGCGAATCAAGCGATTCGCTACTAGCGATTCGCTAGCGTCCGCGTTCGCGTTGCGGTACCAGCCAAGAGAGTGATTCAGTGGCCGCGACGCGACCGCGGACGCTAGCTGATCGCTCGATTCGCAAAGTCTGACATCGGCCATACGCGGTGTATGTGTCCTCTTCGTACAAGGTGCGCTGTGTCCCCTGTCGTACTACGGTCAAGAAAAATAAAGCCTTCAAATTATGGGTTTTTCTATAGTTTGTTTCGCTTATTTTGTTCATTGACTTACTATTTTTGCACCTTTCATTTTATTTTCAAGCAAAATAACGCGTCAGCTTTACCACACACCGTGCCTTCGGAGCAAGGTTTGGGCTTGGCCTCACAATAGTAGTTGCTCCCTAGACAGTAGTGTGTGGTCGCCATTGCAGAAGTCGCGCCACCTCAAACGGGTCACTAAAACGCTAGGCGCTAAGGACTCTGTTCGAATCCCACCGATGCTATCAGGGTCTGTTCACATGATGATATCTTACCTGCGCTGCAATACTGTTCTGCTATGCTCTCTCAACTCGATTTTCTTACGCTCTTCGCGACTCATGTTATCTCTCATCTTCCTGCTTACCTCTTCTACTTCTCCGCAGTGTGGAGCAAGGAGGCTCATACTTGCTGTATATATTACGATTATTTTTCTTTTTGCTCCACTTACAGTCCACTTCCCATCCTTACCTTAATACATCATGGTATTACCGCATCAATTTATTATTTCATGATCCTTGCCTTCAAACGATAGGCCTCTTTCTGTCATGGCTGGTCGGTTGGAAGCTTCTTGCCAAGCTGTACCTCCCTCCCACCACCACCAGGGATCATTTTATTGGGTTAGGCAGGGAAACTTTCATTTGCACATGAGCAAGACTATAAAAAACGAGAAATGGCTAACGGAAATGCTCGCCTTCGAATTCCTTTTCTTCCACCCATTTTACTGACCGTTTTATGATTCGTCGCGTGAAGGCACACCTCCTCACGAATTGAAATGGATAAGCTCTTTCGATAGGTAGAATAGCGTCAGGGATAACCTCCCCTTCAACAGAGGAGGAAGTCGTCGGTGCAGACATTACATTACAATTGACAGCAGCCTCGAGAAGTCGGCAGTTGATAACGCCATTTCTTGCGGTCGTCATCAGTTGTGGTGTAAGGTCTGCACCCGACCCTCTCTCGTTTTTGAAGGCGAGGGTATGCTGGTAGTTCAAGGGTGCGTGACTGGAGCACTGTTGCAAACACTATCCTTCCGATTTTTAAGCTATGACGAAGGCGAAGAGGCCGGAACGTAAGCCTACTAAAGCGTGCTGTAATCTTTGTCAGCTTAGAACAAAATCGTATACAGTACTTTCATGCCAAGGTTGAGAGAAAGTCACTCTTGGACTTTTCTTGGACTACCCTTCATCTTACCTGAAAACGCTTTTTTTCTGCGAGCGTAAATCTCCCCGAATAATGCTCCAAGACCTCAGCAACCCTATCAGAGACAGCTACCAATTATGCGGTGTTTCAAGTGTCGATTACTCATGAATTCACAGATGTTGTTATCGTTGCTGCTGTTGCCATAGTTCTTTTTCTAAACAACACCCCAGAGATTTACTGGTTTCAAACTCATGACAAATTGTTGCTCTGTTTAGGCAGAGTTATTTTGCCTCTCAGTACAGAGCTTTTAGCGAAATTTCGCTCTGAGCCCCTTATTCGGATGAAGAAGTACGAGAATGGTAACGGCAAGAATGGGACTAATTTGGAGCCTAAACAGCTCAAGGCTGTTTTACTTTTAAAGGTGGACTCCAAGGTAAAAACGAAGGTCAAAGAAGGGGGAACTTACCTAGTGGAGAGGCGGGCGGACCTCCCAAGGTTGGGGAACGACACGCAATTTGCATAGAAGCACATGCCCCTGCGATCTAGCATGACTTTCCCCGCGGCCCAATCTGCCCGGCACGCTCACCTTTCACTTCGTTGCTAAGCGTTTGCCCCGGGTATTTTTACCCGTAGAATACGGACATCGCCCAGTTGGTGAGAGAACGCCTCAACAATTCCCCTCATCGATAGCGTCACGGTAGTCCAAACAACTATTTTAGGAGTGGTTTTTGCCGTCATCCTTGTGCCAAATTGTTCCATATGCGGAGACGGTATCTCTGTCGGTGTCGGTGTTTACCCTCACAGCATCAGCTGTTCATGAGTTTCGAACCACGTTCTTTCCAAAGCGGGGACGACTAACTAATAGAAGTGCCAGGTACGTACCAAGTGGGCTTACCCGTCGTTGGAATATTTCTATATGTGTTTATTTCAGGTCATTGGTGCTGCTGATATGGGTCATAGCGGCTCTCGTCTCACTTCCACATGGCCTCTTTCACAGGGTTTATTTGATTCAAGATGGTAACCTCATAATTGCCCAGGTTTGTCACAGTCTTTCCATAGTGAGGGTATTGTTCAGGTACATATAATTATAAGGTAAACACCAATTCGATGGGGTCGGCCCGGGAAAAAAAGCAATTCTCTCAGTAGTCGAGAGCTTTCTTGAGACTTTACCCTGCAGGGTTCTCAGTGCATGATGGTGCCAAACTGCATCTCAAATTCTAAACAATCGCCTTTCATCTTTCTGACGTCGTCCTATTGATGTCAACATGTCATCCCGCAAAAAAGGCTCCGAACTGAACATTGACTTAATCCTGAGTCCGTACGTATATATCAGAACGCATCGGAATACTCCTTCATTTCTAAGTCAAAGGGGAGTTCATGGCGCTTCCCAAAATGACCGATTTTCGTTAAAAGACCCCAGTTCCATTCATAACCAGATTGATCGGCACTATCGCTAGATACGGGGGCATCCTCACGACTAAGCCTGAGAGGGGGCAGGAACTTCTGGGACAGTGAGGACTACTCACGCATCTCTATGTTGTTCTTCTCCCATTAAAGGCCTAGTCCTGTTTAAGCACAAGAAGGTGTTTCTTTTATTTGTCCTGACTGTGGCGAAAGCTTCATTAACAACCCAGCCATCTTATGGAAGAAGAAGGTATTTACGCGTTTTCAAATGCATCGCCGCAACAATGCCCCGTATCTTGCGATAGCGCCGTTTAATCTTACAACTGTTTCAAGGGCCTGTTACGAAGCTCTACACTCTGACTTCGAACCAAATTTCTAACCGAAGCCAAGGAAAAGCTGTGCATTTTCTGGAACTAAGTTCGATCAACACATTCTTGCTTTCCATGTGCAAGTGCAGAATTTTGCAGAACGAACTTCCTGCGAACAAAGGATCCTGAATAAATGCGCGGAAAAGTCCTACTCTATTATGTATATCTTTGAGAAAAGTTAGTGAAGCATGAATGAGTGGGAAAGTAGACATTTCATTCAATTATGCACTGTCCTGCAGAGCGTCATGGTTAGAATCGCTGAAAGGTTTTGTGAAAATCGTGAAATGTTCCTGTGGTGCAGGTACTTTAGTACGTACAATCTAAACCTATCAAGAGATTTGTTCAGAAGTAACAAAATAGAGAAATCATATCGCAAACGCTTACTCTATATTGTTCTTGAATCCACACTTCGCCTTGAAGACGTTTTTGATGAAACAGATTTATGAACCAGCAATACGTACAACTGCTCCGAGACTTTTGAAGGAGGAGGCACTCCGCAACCACTGTTATGATTCTATTCCCCAAGTAGAGCTCTCCAGCTGAAGTAGCTTCTTGAATTGGCGATTATATCCTGATGTGCAGAAAATTTTCAGTGTCGACCTGTATATGCGGATGACAATTGGTGGAAAATATATAACGTCTATCTTACAATTATTCATTATTTCGTGCCCATGATTATTCTTGATACGGCATACACAATGATTGCTATCAAGGTGAGTTACTGTAGTAGAATATGGTTCAGTCGTGAAGAAATATGCTCGAAGTCCACCTCTTCCACTCGAAATTGAGCACCGATATGAAAAAAGTGGAAAGTTTGGAAAGTGCTCAGATGCAGGTTCATAGGATTTCCTACAATTTGGGTATAACCAACAGTGACAACGTAGGTCATAGAAGCGCAAATGCTATAGCAACTAACACGACTCAACGCTAAAGACTTTATTTCTAGGAAATCTTGAGAATTTCAATTGTAACGATTCCAGTACTTTGCCTAGTAAACCAGAATCGAACACTTGCTAAGGAGTTTTGTGCAGTGATGAAATAGTAGCTACAAACTCAGTACCTGTCAAAAATGTTCGCCGAGACGGTTCTCCCAGCCAACCATTGCCTTCATTGATATGAGTCTTCTTCTCGCTCTGAACCCTCGAACCTAACATAGAGCATACTTTAGTTGATCTCTAAGACTTTTTTGATGAAAGACCATTGTAAAAAACTGTTCTGGCGAACTATTTTAATCGTTACTGTACTGGGTGACTGAAAAGTATAGGACGCCATGTTTTTGAGTGTAAAAGTAAACAAGGGGACCCTATTAGCAAACCAACATCACATAAAGGTACATTTGTGCTAAGTGATGACAGAGGGCAAAAGGTGCTAAGTTCGATGATGGTGCTTTGACAGAGGCCTTCTGACGTCTAAGGCCGATGTCAGACTTTGCGACTAGCCATTCGCGCGATTCGCTAGCGTCTGCGGTCGCGTTGCGGTACCAGCCAATTGAGTGATTTACCGACCGCAGACG
>KZ346786.1:26758-41259 GCA_002352805.1 Teladorsagia circumcincta | reverse complement strand
GCAATCGTTTTGATATCTTCCTGTTATGATAGTGTAATTTCGAGAATGACGGAATGTCTGGAACTCCTCCGGAGCGGGTGGAGCTGGTTTTCAAAGTACCTGGTCGCACAAAGGACTCGAGGCATTTCTAAATTCCAGTTTGTCAAGATATAGCTTTTGTGCATTTTCTTATTATCCTCTTACTCCCTGGTTTAGAAAACGAGATGAGCGTTGAGTGCAGACCTCACATCACAACTGACGACAGCAAGAAAAAAAGCCACGTGTTCTTGGCCATCGTCACTTGTGGTGTGTGGTATGCACTCGACGCTCTTCTAGTTTTCCGAAATAGTGTACACCTGAAACAAAGACGAATCTATTTCATTTGTTATTTGCCAATAACTGCCTCCTAGGTGCCCCAGACCGGCCGGAGCTCCTGAAATCAAGGGCATTTGTAATGCTTGTTCCTCTTTCGAAGACGTTTTGAGTGGCGACCTAGTCCGGCCTCCTATATATTTCACCGCCCATGCGAAAAGGGGAAGTGGAGTAGTGGGGCAAGTAGCGCCGCTTACCGCAGGCGCCATATTGGGATGGAATCCTGATCACACGTTGTCCACGCCAAGCAATCCTTCTATTCCTCTGAGATCGGTGAATTGATGCAGATTGGTCTGGGAGGACCAATAGACTGACTGGTATGCCTTCTTAGCCCGTACATCGTATCATAGGCCATGTCACTTCAAATAGCACTACCATTCAGAGTGGAAGAAGGATGCATAGCGCATCCCAAAGGGGGAATGGTCAACGCCGACCATTTGGTGGTTTTTATCGGTCGAAATGATCTGAAAACCCGCTGCAGTTCACTTTTGATCCAAACTACTCCTTCATCAGGTAGCATATCACGATATCGTACACTAAAAAACATGGTACACAGCATTTTTAACGCTTTGACGAGTCGTCTCGTCTTGGCGCGGTGTCAAGAAAGCTGTAAACTTGGTAAGAAATGCTTGTTGTAGCACTGACGGTCGTCTAGTCTTGTTTTTACAGAAATGCGAATTCATCAAGGTGAAGTTTAATTTTTGAAGCCTTTGCTGCTATTGCTGATCCTGCTTCAGCATGACCACACCAGCTTAATCTACTCATTCTACTACCACACATCAACTGATGCCCGTAATATTTCGAAGTTAATCACAAGGTTGCAGAGCGGTTGGACATTCGCATTTAATGCTCAGACGACTGTACAAGCCTTGTTCATGTAACCGCTCTGCAACCGCGTTCTCAACTGATATCTAATGCGGACACAGCTCCGTCGGGAACGGTGGAGGACCTCGCTTGTCTGAAGAGTAATCAAGCCGAATCTGTTGGCTTCGTTCTTTCCTATATCCATTTCTAGCCTTTTAATTCGGAAGGGTGCATGAAAGATCTCTATGATGCATTTTCATCCCCGGCGCCTTCCTTCTACAAATGCTTTATGATCTATCAAGTTCTCTTGCAAGTTCAATATCTTTCGCTTCAGAAATCTGCACTGGCTGAAACGAAGGACATCACCAAAGATGAGGCCGTAACAGAGGAGCTCGAAAAGCTTAAACAGGCCACCGAGCTGAAAAAAGTGAAGCAGGTAGGTCCAAAGTCACCAATATTTCCGTTTATATTGAATTTTTTCTACAATTTTTTTGGCCTTTATTGCAACTAACTGAGGCAGTCAGAAAAAAAAAACAGTAAAAAGCGCGGTCACTTGCCAGTCAAAGTTACGAAGAACCTATTTCGAATGCATGCGAAAGTAAAGGGCATGGAGAGATTCCCAAGCCTTCTTAGATTATCACGTACATACACTTGGATCAAGTGAAGGGGTCATTTTGAAACAGGAGAAGGCGAGGAAAAATAGGTGGACCGGTGGCACCATAAAGATTTAAAATAAAACCGCTCCAGCCTAGGTAGGTGGGTGTTGAAAGGCCTTCATAGGCTGCCCCATCTTATTGTGCTAAAATCAATATATACCAAAGTCTAGAGTGACGGGTGAGTCGCTGAACGTTGAAGTTGATGTTATGTTGCTCTAGACAGATCAGAAGATGTTTCCATGCGAGGAAATTAAGGAGATTCATCGTGATTCCCGACTGAGGGGGGCGGGAAAGGGGTTGCTTAGGGCTGGTGAATGTGGAAAGATTGACAGGGGTCGTATTCGCGGAATTCGTCGGTGTCGTAGTTGCGAAAGAGACTTTGTGCTTGACATGTTTTTCGCGATTTCGGCGAGAACTCAACCAATTACCGCGCTCAATACTCATGCAATACTAGACACCTAACTATCCATCCCCGCTTAGCCTCCCACGCCCTTAAGGCTAAGGGTGCTGGTGGTGGGGTAGGTGGTCTACTGAGATTCCCAGAGACGGAGGGTTCGTCGAAGTCTTGTAATTGGAAGTGATGGTTTGCCCTGATTAAGACTCCAGTGACTCATTTGCTTATTCTACATAGCACAACTAGCACTGGGGATGGGTTAGTTCTCATTACCATAGGTGACTGAATTCATCATAGGTATCCGTGTCCATCTATTCAGGTAGCCATTCTGTTGTGTTCTAAAGAGTACACTGGAAACCCGATGCAGAGGTGTATAAGCGAATATTTGAGCATAGAAAAGCTTGGAGCCATCTCAGGGCTGTAAACAAAAACAAATGATCGTATGCTATACATATATTCCATGTCCCATTCGATATGATTCCATCCACAAACTCCTTTTGCAGAACAACGCAAAGCAAGCGTTTATATCTACTGGTTTATTCTTAATAAAAAAAGTCCCACTAATTCACCAGTGGAAGCTATACTATATGTAGCTAACTGAAAGAGACTACTGCATAAGGTAGCAGCTTTTGAACTTGACATTGGCTGCTACGAAGGAATGTTCAATGAGGCGGACACTTTGAAACCCACCCAATAAAGGGAAAGTGTTGGGATCACGTGTGCGCATGTCCTCTAGTCGGCTTCAGGTTGCCATACATGCCGTAATATTCCTCCTATAGTCGCAGTGAATAAAGCTTCATGGCGAGCCATTGAAGTTGTTGTCCTTCATCGCCGGCCGTGATTCTCTTGTCATCTTACTCCTTTCGGGGTCTGTAATACCGCTTTTATAAGGAGCACAAGCTCTGCTAAGGCATATCATTAAAAGGCGTTCGTAGTAGTTCTGTATTCATACTTTTTCTCGCAGTAACGTATCGTTTTAGTAAACCTACGTATAACATGAGCAAAGTGATCTAGCCATCCCTAGCCTTATCGCCCGCACTGGTTCAGTGCTTCGGCAGTGAATCGAGCGCTAGCCGCACGGGTGGCAGACAAGCCCTTTACCACTGAACTATCCCAAATTTGGAGTAGAATGGCTCGAAATACTCTTAGTCTCATCATTCACAATATTTCGCTGCACGTATCCCCGACGGCTTATCTGTGAATATTCCGGGGTTTTTTGTAAGTATAACCCATGGAAAATATAGAGTAGTTTCCTTTTTCCAGTATTCCCACTTTCTGGTTCTCTAATGACATGAACCGCTGGAGATTTCAAATTAGGTCGTTTCATCTGGGTGTTTGATGTCATTTCTGTCGATAATTTGATGATTCAAGGAATTCGAAGAAGGCAAAGTGGCCAGTTCAACGGCTGAGGAGATGGAACACGCGAAGGCAGCAATCGCAGAAGAACGGCAAAAGCTTACAGAAATTGGCAAGGTGGGTCCTTTTTCCAGAAACAAAGCATGGCGCAAGTGCAACGCTGAGGTAAAGTATTCACATAGTTTATTAAACAGTTTACCTTTCAGGAAAAGTACTCCAAGTTCAAGGATCGCTTCGAGAATATGGACTCCACGCTTGAAGAGAATCTTGAGGAGAAAATGAAACGCTTGGAGAAAGACCTTATCTCTGTCGGCAAAGATACGTTGGCAAGCGCTAAAGAAAGGTTTGTGGGTGGGATTGCATGCGATTCCTGACGGAAGGATTTTTTTATTACATGCCAGATATAGGAGCGCAAGGGTCGGAAGCGTTCTTTTCTTTTATACGTTTTCCAACCGCCTCGAGTTCGTGCGTCCAATTTTATATGTAAATGTATTGACTCCAGTTTCAACGTAAGGTTGACGGCTATTCCACGATTGCCCTCAAGGCGTGAATGTGTTGATTGTAGCCACCATTAGTATTGCTACTAATTTTGTAAGACTACATACGCATTCTTGAATATAGTCCGCTTAAGAAAGTTGCAGAAAAAAACGCGATTCGCCAGAAGCGGTGTGGCCGAACAAACATAGGGGCGTGGCCAAACTGCCCTTTGCACAGTATGTGATTAGTGGACCAGGCAGCGCAACAGCAACTGACATGGAACTTTCTTTTTTGCGTGCTATTTTGCTCGAATGAACAGTGCTGCATCGTTGCGCACTATTTCAACAGTTTTTGGTGGGAGGATAGAAGGATCAGGAATTGTACTCCTTTTGAAACTCCTTGTTATAACATCGCGATTATTCCCTCTTTTTGTTACTGCGTTGAGTTTGCGATGTCAACTCACATAATCATGAGGAAGAGTAGGGCATTACAAGGGAGCTTCATTTTCAGGTGATGCGTCCACTAGGACCTTTTTAACACGATGACGATAGCGTGTCGCGTTGACGCGTCCCACTTGACACACCTTGGGGACATTGTGACGCGGCAACGCGTCGCACCCGAGTCGTCTCATTCTTTAGCGCTCGCCCGACTTTTCCTAAGTTCTTTGTTCTCATTCTATAGATCATATAGTAATGTAACTATCAACGCTGTGGTCCATGGATTGGATAGATATGCTTTAGTGTAGAGTTGGGGGAAGCTTGAATCGGCGACCCTGTACGCACGTTGCCTACACCTTTTCAGCATGATAGTGTGATTGTGGAGCTTCTAATTCTCACGCAATTGGGGTTTCCCTCCGCTATCCTGGACTGACTTTATTGCTTTTGGCTCACTGATTATTTCTCTGCGACAACGTTACCCCTATCCCTGAAATCGGAAATCGAAAGGCCCGGACAGGCTTTGTGGTGCGTCACCATTTTGGTCCCTTCTCCCAGCTATCACTTTACCTTGTTTTGTTGCATTCCGAGTTGAGTTCCAAAAAACGCACTTCGTGGGACAGCGGGACGCGGTAACGCGTCACGCAAATCGCGGCCGCCAAACAGCCAATGTCCCACGGGTGAAAAAAGCCAAAACGTGCACTGTTTTCAACGTGTTAAGTGGATGCAACTATGCTTAGTTTGATGTTTAATGGTTTGTCAACCGTTGACGCATTCATTTGCCAGCCATTTGACCTGCTGCTAGCTCTCCTGCAACCTGACAATAACGCACTTTCAATCCAAGCCAGTCTTAGTTATTGAACGACATGAATAATAGAGATAGCAATCAATCATCTAGAAGTTCTTCTGCTTTTGCGGCCGTATCCATGACGAATTTGTCGTCGCTGCAGTTACCTTCTCCAATAACAACCATGTTTCATGATTTCTGAGAGTTTTCTGCCGATGCTACAAGACATTTTCTTTCAGATTCCGCCTTACAACTACCTTAATATTTGTGCCATATTCTAGTAGATAAGAGGGGTCTGTGCTACTGCATACTACTACTTACACTACATACATATAAATTGACATTTAAGAAACTTGCCCAACTTGTTGAGCTTTTGACCAGTAAACGAGAGTGTTCGAGTACCGAAAGACGTGTGCATAAACCATCGTTCTTGCGAAACGTACGCAACATGAACTGCGGCGCTGTAGGGAGTCGTGTTCATAGAATTTTGGACTATTTTGGAGCAAGCTTCATAAAGAAGCGAGAAGCAGGAAAAATTATAGGAGTATCCGTTTCTCTAGACACCCCTTCGCTTGACTTCCATTTTGGAGAAAAAACTGCGGAGTTGGGTTGTGTCGAATATTCTCAGAATCAAATACCATAAGAAAGAAACAGCCTCAATGGTGAAGGTGGTAGTGGGGACGGGGGAGGGAGCGAGAGGGTCGTTCGGAGGAGTCTCCTAAGGTTGATAGTGGTGGTAGGTGGTCTTATCGGGGCGCCTGGAGAAAGGTTAGAATCTTTGAAATCTGTCCAGGGAGAAGGCTAGCCCAGCCTGGGTGGTATATGATAAGGAAGCTAGGCATAATCAGGGCTAACTATTACAGTTTCCCTTTTGGACTAATTCATTATTGAATGCAGATAAAGAAGAAGGGGCAAAGCTCGCCTTAATCTATATGGAAGCTCAAAGCATAGAGACCACAGCTCTCATTGCGGTTTTTCCAACTGTACTATGCACTGCTGATCTTGCGCGCTTACATCGCGCAGTTTAATGTGCAGTCAACATATGCCGAGAATCGTTCTTGGCTCGACGCGGAAAAAGCCATTATGAGGGCGATGACCAACACTATTATTACAGCAGCAAAGTCTTCGGTCGTTCGATTTCACAGCTAGTTTAACGTCGCTTTTTCTTTTCACGGTTTATTAGTGTTGCGCTTAGCTTGCAGTGCCTTTGAGCGTAGGTAGATGGCATACGGTCGTCAGGCCATCCTAAAAACTAAATTGGATATGGAAGAGAATATGGAGGAGGTTTGGGAGGACTCGTGATCATCCTAGAGGCATCAAATGAGTAGCTCGCGAAAAGGTATCGTGCCAAAGGGCCACAAGTCACCTGTTGGTTCTACTCCATTCAGAAAGTATGGCATGAAAAACTCTGTGAAATATTGATCACAACACAGGCCATGCATGACCCTTTTCCATCTTTCTCACAAGGAATTCTTAAAGGCAGAATCTACGATGGAAAAGCAAACCATTCCAAATTATGTTAGGGATGGTGAGTGGAACTAGAAAGATGTAAAAAAAACCATAAGAAGCGGTCCAGAACCAGAGAAATGGGCCACCTTCCTTTCCCCTTAATTAGGCATTTATGCGGTTCCGATCGTAGTGCCCTCTTCAATATAACGCTCTCTCTACCATTATTTAATCAGTCGCTGCCTATAGATCTGTGGCGAGTGATTCGATAGTCGATGGGCGTGGATCGCCAAGTGCGCTAAGAGTGAGCCCCTAGATCGAATCTTCCGTTGGCGATTGCGTGTCAGACCAGGAGGTCCGCTTGTCTCCCTACAAGGCAATTCTCCCCTTCTTCGACCTTCGTTCTTATCGTGGAGTCCTCCTTCAAAGTAGATATTCATGAAGAGACATGAAAGACCCCGTGTCTCAGCACTGATCTTGAGCTTCTCCAAATTTGCAAAACCTTTCGCTGAATGGAGTTTTAAGGGCTTTTGCTCCATCTTTTCAGTCTTGTAAGTTTGGTGGCATGCCCGCTTGGTCAGCAAGTGATTGAAGTGAATACTTCTTACAGCGTACGTTTCTATACAAATGGTGGTTTGCACCCAGGACACACGCTTCCTGCTGAAAACACTGCCACTCCTTCCGCGTCCCATTTTTCAGTGTGGCACCTTCAGATTGTTCGTCACAAAAAATTAGCGCTCTCACCTCACTCTTGTTGCATTGCTTTGCTCATTTTCGGTGAACTTCGAAGAGAACAAGTGAAGAAACGGCACAGCTGACAATACCTGAGGTGAACAGCTTTGTAGGGGCACGAACGTAGCTTGAAATTGCAGGGAAGCGTACTGGAAAATAAAATTGCCATATGTGGTAAACATTGCAGTGTTTGAAAAAAAGTTGAATAGGAGAGGATAAAGAATGCAGCGTTGATTAGTTCCCCCTTGTGATGCGCCACGCATCGTACTCTCATTTGGGTTCGTAGTGCATTTGAATGCGATTTGATCCATACAGGATAGTGGGGCAACCAATGTACAGTCAATTTTTTATCTTCCCAGTTGAACACCACGGATACCTTTCATAGATATCGAAAGGATGGAAGGTTTGATTGCAAAAAGCCAGACTAAAGATTTGATCGGGTTTCGGTCCCAGACCGCGTTTATAGTTCAAGGAATTACTTGTCACTGCTCCACCTCCTCCCTCAAAAAATTAAAGGGACAAAATAAAGCACTGCGCTTCCGAATACAAATGAAAGTTTCTACATTGGTTTCTAGTAATAGGCGACACTCTTTACATCATGCATTTTTACAGTGCATCATGAACTTTGTTGCGCTGAGGTCCCATAGTTGCCGAGTCGCTGTAACTCAAAGGAATCGGCGACCGGACAATTTCTTTTTAGCATCCCCAGTGCTTAGACTAATTGTCGCGACTGCGTTTTGGGAGGCTAGTTTGAGCAGGATGAACAACCCTACATCTACATTTGTCTACATATACGAATGTAGTTGGCCGTTAGTGTTTTGCTACTCTGATGGACATAACATAACATCAGTTCTTCACATCAATATGAAATCATTTTTATGTAAGAACACACCCTATAATAGCTGTAAATTGACCCCTCATGATAGGTAAGACAGAGCTGCCCATTAAAGTCGCAGATGTCCCGGTTTCATGGCTCGGAACTGCACGTAATTTGCGCCAGGAGTTTGCCATAGTTGCTTCAACCGCTTCCCCTTTTTATCATTTGCACATGTCTGCGCCCTCCTATCTATTTTGCCTCTTCGCCTACCTACTCTTCTTTGCACACAACGTCTCATTGAATTACAGAACTGAGCAAGCCCTTAATTAGACTTGCGATCGATTCTTTACCTTCTCCTCGCTAGTAGCCTAACTCGAACCACTGCTTTCATTCTTAAGTGCAATAACACACTAGCTTGGCCCTGGGATGTGTTTCCAAGTGAAAAAGAACCCTGATGAATACCTGAATAGATTTCCATTGGATTGATCATTGCTCTTACTTGGTACGTCTCGTAGAACACCCGTGACAGATGACATGTCTGGCCATCAGATGGAAATAATTACTCCATTTTTCAAGCTATAGTCAGGCTTTAATTATGAAATTATTACGAAACATTGCAGGTTTGAGAAGGGCACTGAAGACACGACGATAGAACGCGAGAAAGTCGAGATAGAACGAAGTGCTGATATGCAAAAAGTGAAAGCTGCCTTCAATCGGGTAAGAATTTTTCTTTTTGATAAATGGATTAGAGCTGGTCATCCAGCAAGGTTTTTAATAAGATATGTGTGGATGGTCCCTTTCTGGTGTACGGAAGGAGCAAAGTATTTTCACTTTAGTACGTTCCCCTATACCCGACGATTTTGTAGGAAAGAGCTTCCGTCAAGGGGTCCTCTTACGGTTGGAAACGCTCTGAAAGACTGCTAACTGAGATATCAGTGGATAGTTCTGAGTAGCCGTGGCGAAGACAAAATCTCGCTTATACTCCCTTCATTTTCCTATGTAAAAATTTCACTTGCAGTTATCAGTATTGATGCTGACAATCACGGTGAGAGGCAGTGTCAACCATCCTTTGTTCAATCCAAAAAACTTGACGATCACCCTCTTAGGAGGTTTCGAAACAACCCTCCTTCCCACCACCACCACCACTGCCATCCGTTGAGGAGACTTCCAGTACGACCCTCCCTATCCCAAAAGAAAAGCTCTGATTTCATCCATTTCATGCTACTTTCTCGTAAAACGGCCGAAATTTCAAAAAACATCAACCTCGACCCCCTTCTTCCGGAGCCACGATCTCATCAACTTCCACAAATACGGCACCGTTTTCAACTTTTTGACCTTTGCCAACACAACATAGACCTCCCCTCTGAAAAGCTTAAATATGACCCTTCGATGGGGACTGCGCAACACACGGCCGCAATTGAGCGTGCTTCGGGGCTCCGCCTTCGCGACACCCAAGAAGTTTAGCGAAAGGGACAACCAGGGCTTAAATCTCTCAGATTACGGACAAAAATGGACGGGATCAAGCTCGTCAAAATTCGATGTGCAAGACGCCGCAGTTCGAGCGTAAGGTTCAGAGAAGCTACCCTTCATCTATCACGCTGAAAGATCGGGCTCGCATCCTGGTTTTGTTAAACGAATTCTGCCAATCTCAAAATGAACCGGATCTAGAATTTCACGTCTGAAGCGCCTTTTATCAGAATCCGCCTCTTGCCAGTCTGACTTAATGTGCTTTTCTCGGTTGGCACGCCTTGCAGCAATTTTTCTTGCTACGCTCCTGAAAAATGGAAACTAGTCAGGAGCACTCATGGAGAAGAATGATGGAAAAGCTAGTTGGCAACGAACCAGACGCTCCTCCAACATCCCCTATAATGAAAGGAGGCGGTTAACGTTGTCGTGGATGAGCGTTGGGCAGTCTGCGCTCAAATCTGCATTTGAAATAATGTAGTTTCTTTCATTCCAGCAGCTTCTAACCATGTATCAAATGAGGAACACCTGATACTGAACTAGTGGCTATTTCCAAGACATGCTATTTCCCCTTCCCAATTTCTCATGACACAAAAAATTGTAGTTTTCTGTCAAGTACCCATAGCAGTAGTAGCTTCATAAGATGGTTCCAGTGTTCAGAGACGGTGATGGTTTTTCAAATCTTGTTGGCTTATCAAAAAAGTCGTATGAACGTCGATCAAGTATTTTTTGGATACACCATGCATTCTAATTTAATTCAGAGTGGTGGGCTATTTGAGTGCGATTCGGCCCCAGGGTAGGACGCATACTGCTACATAAATATAGTAGCAATGTATTTACGACGCAGGAACATCTGTAACCTAATAGCGAAATAGTGCGAGCTTATTAGCTATGGCTGCCTCCAGGACATTTCTACAAAAGGCGCTCGTGGCTTGAGGGGGCCTTGGAAGGGAGACATTCTAAACAGGTCATTTGAAAATCAGCTGGCAGGTGGCACCAGGACTAAGCCCAGGAAAGTGGAAAAACGCCAGTGGGAACGAAACGCATCCTTCTCTTTTCCTTTGAATACCTTCTCTTTCTAAGGCTTTGTCTCAGGTGCTGTAACTGGCTCACTCGCTTCAATGTCCCCTTCCCCCACAACATGATGCGCCCTGCACATACGCTTCCACAGCTGCGCGCGGCATGTCACATTTTTCACGGATCAAAATTGTTTATCGTAATAGAAACATTAAACATATAGGACGGCACATGCTTGCCTCTACAATTCACAAAAAAGTAGAAGCGCTCACGTAGCTGAGCAAACCCTGGACCAAAACGCTCATGAAATCATGCGTGTTGCCGTCGAAACGTACCCGAGGTGCTATGACCTGAAAGTCGTCTGGGGGTAATCATGCCAAAAGCTTGCAGCTGATTAGGTGCAAAATGATAATCTTTCAGCCAAAATGGCGCTCTCTGACTGTCTTGATATCGAGTTTATGACGCACACTGTACTCGTGCGCCACAAAGTCTAGTACAAACGGGAATGCTGTGTCGCCCCTAATTTTTATCCCGCCGACTTTTCCGTCGGAAACCATCGTTTTGCCGTAACTTCCGAGAAAAAAAGGTTCAAATGGCTTGAAAATTGGACCAATGGATAGGCATGATCATGCCGAAATAATAATCTAGGAATTCCTACATTCCTTCAGTTCTTGACCTCATTTTCATGTTACTCGAAAACCGAATGCAAATCGACTCCAGTGGCGTTACCTGCGGACATGACAACGTCACAGCTCTCAAATTTGATCTAGATTTCAAACATTGTGCTCTGAAGCCACAAATTTCAACATATTCATGGATACCATCATGATTATTTCAGAAGCCATTATGAAGGGATATCAACAAACTACAACTACAACTTTTTCAAGGATTTTATGACCCCCCCTCCCTCCACAGATTCGACCTCTCCTGCGAGGGGCCCCAATACGACCCCCTCCCAAATCGTCAGTATCACCCCAGTTCAAAAAGTTCGAATGGACGGTTGTCCTTGATGGGAATGTGTTATCAGATCACGACATCACAAAACATTGGCGCAGAATCCAGGGGCTTCTCGTGTTCGTGGAGCTTTATCCCAACAGCAGGAGACTTCTACAATTTTAACTAGATTCCAACTGTTCTAATCGTGTCAAAAAGGAATAAAAAACGTATGCTTTTGAAGGTTCCTGGAAGAGTAACAGAATACAACAACCTGTGGACAGGCAAATACGCTAGGCAACGCCCCAGTGACAATTGTTAGTCTCCGATTCCTTAGCCCCGAAAATTTCTGAAAATGTGGGTGTTTTCAGAATTCAAAAATTCATAGATTTCTCCATAATCAGCTTCGACAAGTCAAGTTAGTGGATCATATAAAAGAATGATAATAAGCAATGTATCGAATTGGCGCTGCCCGATATAATCTGTGCAATGGGGAAAGCTGCTCACCTGGGATTTGAACAAGGAGAAATTACTGACACTTTACTTCAATTCCCCCCCTCGTTATTGTTCCCTTATGAGCGTCTTTGATACTCCCATTCCCTCCATTCAACGCTGGGAGGGTGGAGTTAACAAAAAGAAACTGTGTTCAGTAGTGATCAGACTACTGCCTTCAGCTCAGATTTCTCCGGTCATCTTCCAGCCGTTAACCCTGCTTCTTCCAAACCCCAGCTCAAAGCTCGACGACCACTCACGGTCAGTCTGCAACCGAGTTGATGAGGTAGTCAAGTTCATGATGCGCGCCCGATGCAGATCGTTTGTTCCGGTTAGACGGTTTTTGCTCGTTAAAAACTCGCACGCTGGTCGCCTTTATGTCCATCAGAGCACAAATAAATACATCGAATCGTGTGTTACGACCGGGATGAATCCTTTTTTTCAAGCGAATATCTAAATGAATTGCACGCTAAGGTCTCTTGCTGTTTGATGGCCATCGCTCGGTACCGGTTTCCAACTTGAGCCACGTAATCAGCGTCTCATTTTTTAGGATATGACCGCCGATGAAGCACCGAAAGACTGTGCAGTGTGCGGCAGAACTGTCTACCCTGTCGAACGCATATTTGCCAACAAGCAGCTTTACCACAATCAGTGCTTCAAGTGCGCCAAGTGTGAGAAGAAATTAACGTGAGTTTCAGATTTAAGCCATACTAGATGGATACTTTTCTAGGATTAAAATGGACTGATAGTATAAACTTCAGAAAAATAGGATTACGCTGTTGGACTAGACACCTGGAAAGCTTTGAGATGGGATATACATAGAAGAGCGCCTTCAGGCTCGGTCTGACCAGTAGAAACTCCGGTCGCTTCCAACCCTTTTCTGTGATAACGAAGGACCGTGAATGGTCTGCGCATTCAAGCCCCTAAGCCACTTCCAGGCAGTATCAATCGCCCGCTCTTCCCATTCGCGAAAATTCCACAACCCTCTCCTTCAGGTGGGTCTCGATGCGACAAGAACGATTTATGCGTATGGTTTCCTGCCTTCCACCGTAACACAACTGTCACTGGGGCGCGCATTCGAATTGGAGCAGGAAGCTCCCAAATCAAGTTAGTAAGAGAATCTTAGAAGAATCAGCAAACAGCTGAACTCGCCGCTACATCTACACGGGAAAATAACGCTGGACGAGTTTTTTCGCGCCAGTACGGTTTGAATTCCAATCATACAGTCATTTTGTCGTGGGACCAGCCCTACTGTTCCTTTAATGCGATCGGTAGGAGATCGTTCTTCAGACATATGCGACAGCACCAGTGGGGAAGCATCAGATGAAAAGAACTGTGAGAAGAAATCAAAGCTATTACTGAAACAAATAAGGAGCACGGTGTTGCTTGGTTCGGGACTTCATTTTACGGAATAGAACTATCAAGCTACTGTTAAGAACTTATGGTGGGAAGTTGCTCAGTATGAGTTCAAGTTAGCATGGCTGCGTAGTTCATGATTAGTAAAAAGAAAAGGTGTATTTGCACGTGCACGTGTACTAATAGCAATACACATGCCGCTAGAGTAGAGTCCTCCTGAATTTGATATTATGGCTTGGTAGCCATTACAATATCGCGACACCAGATCGCAAGCGGTTGCTCCACCAGTGCGATGAGCTTTCACTTCAATGTTTATCATGTGAAACGGATCGTTTACTACGGCCATAAATCTGATCAACAATTTGAAATGGACGCTATCGCAGGTTACGGGAGTGTCCTTCAGAGCTAGGCATTGAAAAAAGAGGAACTCCAGGGAAAATGAAAGTTGCTCACCTTTCAGAGTCTTTCCTGCCCGCCCAGGGCTCAGTCCCGTTTTTAACAAAAAGGAGATGTTTAAGACGATTCAAATGCATTATGCCCCTGTGTATTGCGATGGCGTCTGAAAATGTTTTGTAGTGCTTGAAAGAGATTGCAGTTCTGCAGCAATTAGTCACTAGAACGAGCAATCCGTGTCTGATTACCTGCTAAGAAGCGGCCTCTTATCATGCGTAATGGTCGGAGAAGTATTGCCGGTTACCTATAGTGGTCTCGTATGGTATCTGGAGTATTGCGATGTGAGTACTTTTCGCAGGTGCTTCTCACCCTTCTTAGCTGACGTCTCTTCCCGTTGTCGCATGCAGGTGATTCTCAATCGATTAGCATTGAAGGCGCACAGTCCGCCGAGAATTCAAAGCGCGCCGACGCGAAAAACTCGTCCAGCGTTTCCTCCGTGTAGCGGCGAGTAAAGCTGAAAAGGTGACCCTAGGTGACCCTAACACTGCAATCCTGAGAACATTGACCCTAACACTGCAATCCTGAGAACATT
>KZ346785.1:13620-24274 GCA_002352805.1 Teladorsagia circumcincta | reverse complement strand
TCTCGCATCTCGCGGATACTCACAACTACACTACCGCTACACTCCACTCATGGGAGAAAACCAGTATTAGGGGGTGGTGCAAAGACCTTGTTTTTAAGGGGGGGGGGTCGTACTCCTGCGACCACGTCCTCGACACGATTTTCACCCTGCTCCAGACCATGCGCGGGGTTACCATTACCACTTGCCACCGGGGTCAGCCGTCACCCTTTCACTCAAAACCGTCGCACTTTTTCAAAAATTTTGCGATTCCCTCTCAAGGGGGTCTCAATGCGACCCCCACCACCACCATCAGTCTTACAAGTCTCTAGCCTTTGTTAAAAGGCTCCCCCGCTACGATCCCTTCCCTACCCTCACCATCATGGCTGTTCCTATAATATTTTAGAATAGGCGACATGAGCTCGCTTCCGCACGGAGAAGGGGAGGGGGGGGGGTAAAATGGAATCATTAGGCGACGAATCCACCAATTTCATCTAATTCTTACTAACTTAGTCAAGCTTCCACCAATCCGTCAAAAAGTCCGTTCAAACGCAACCCCCGTGACGACCTCTATCAACCCTTTTATTACGATAACCTTGCTCGTCCCCAAAACGCACCTCCCTTCCCGAAAGCACAAACCGGTTCCCTCGTTGAATAGTGCGACGAACACTTGACCCTGTAGAACTGTGTAGCTATGTTGTATCAATCCTACCGAACACTACTAAACGACTACCTTCGAGTATAAAGTATAACAATCTCATCACAAAGCGAAACCAAGTGAGTTGTACAAGGAACATATATCTGTTCTATATGTTGAAAGTTTGGTTCAAAAGCGAGTCATTCTTGTTATGCTAATGAAGCGAGGACGACACCTCTATGTGCTTCCGTTTGTCCTCATTTCGCTCATGCGGGATCGACTTTTTTCTTCCCAAATTGCTATGGATATTATGGATATGGGGAAGCTACTCATATTCTCGCTCTGATTTCTTCTCCACCTCTCAAAAAAAACAAGGTTGGGTTCAATACAAGTGGGATGGGCATGCCGATTTTTTGAATACGGTAGGCCCGAAATGTACGGGAGGGGGGAGGGCAATAAAAAAAGACATTAGGTCTCCGTAATCGTATGGATACAACCACACTTTGCTCAACTCAAGCCGAATCCTGCACGTTTCTCGATAAGAAAATCTACGGAGTGGCCATCTACGTAATCAGCATTAGTAAAGCATGCCCCGGCAACATGGTGTACTGGTCGAGCTCAATGGGGTTTTCGACAGATTGTGTACCCTAGGAAACTATCCAACATTCGTCCATTTCGTATAAAGTCTATGTTCGCTCCGTGCTCGAGTATGGCACATGTGTTTATTTTCCACGTACTGAGGCTATAATAGATATTAGAGAGGATACAGCACAATTTCACTAGAAGGTTGTTCATTAGATCGTTAGGTTTCACTTATAGTACAGAATACGCGGAATACTACATAGTATGTAGTATTCCGCGTGGTATAATCAGGAGCAAAATGCTTAACTTAGATTCATTACACTTAAGGCGGAGGATAAACGATGTTTTGATGGTGTATAATATTCTTACCAAGCGAATCATCTTGAACGATAATTTCTTTTTCCAAATGGTCCCATCCAGAACTAGAGGAGACAGGTTCAAGCTTTCTTTTCGTCAACCTAGGTCATCGGTATGTCGTAAATTTTTCACTTTTCGAGCGGGAATGAAGTACGTAAGGATGTCTAGGGTCGTTCAATGTTCGGCCTGCTTTAGTAAATTCAGAAGATCTGTTTCCCACTACCTGCATGGCTTATCCTGAATTTTACCACTTCCAGTGCTTTTTGTCTCGGCTTTTATTTCTACATGACTAGATGATTTGTAGCTTCATTTTGTTTTGTGTCTTATTCTTTTATCACTTCACATGTTGTCCAACATGTAATAAATAAATAAATAAATAAATTTCGAAAAAGTCATTAAACAGTATAGAGTACTTAGAAAAACACAATATCATCCCTCCTTCACAACATGGCTCTTGCACTGGCAACTCCACTGAAAAGGCTCTGTTATGTTGCATGAACAAGTGGTCTAATGCAACTGACCCAAAAAACGTAGATGTAGTCTCCTTTGATTTCAGTAACGCATTTGAAGAAGTATCGCATGAAAGTTTATTTCATAAACTGAAGCATATTGGTGTCCACCCTTTGGTTGCGAGTTGGATACAGGTTTTTCTTGATAATTGGACGTTCTAGGTTCTCGTTGGTGATCCTCTCTCGAGCGTAAAAGTTGCTACTAGTGGTGTACCCCAAGGTGGAGTGCTCTCAGCTGTTCGTTCAATAACTATACTTCTGATCTTGCTCAATGCGTGCAAAATCTTGACGTTTATTGCTATATGTATGCTGATGATATATAATAAAAATATTTAGGGTGGTTGATGACTCCGTTTCTGACGCGTTTGTTCAGCAGGCAAAAGATAAGATTGTCAGTTGGGCCATCGCTAATGAGCTGTTTGTTGATCGATAAAACTCAGGTTATGCGTATTGGTTCCCTTTCCATGAGCCCTTTTTACATGATGGATAATCATACCCTCAAGACGGTTTCAGAAGTCCGCGATCCTAAATACTGTCACGATTATCGGTTAAATTTTTGAGAAACCTTACAAAAGTTTGGTATTAAAAGGTGACCGACGTACTTTTGATTTGTTCAAGGCCCTTCGGCCTAGATACTATCAGGACGTTCTTTTGCGTGCATATAAACTCTATGTGCGCCATTTTAGAGTATGGGTCGTCTGTATTTAATCCCTACACCAGAAGAGCATCCAGGCTCTTTACGGCGTGCAAAATAACTTCACGGTAAATTGTTGCTTAGATATTCGGGTCCTTCTTATGTTGACATTCCTACTGGTAGAACTACGAACGCGAACTCAGGTCTCAAAACACTTGAATGAAGGAGAAAGCGTTAGCGAAAAGAAAGCGTGACTTGCTTATGGTTTATAAGAAAAAGTCCTCAGAAATTTGGTAAAAGTTTGTGTCTCTGAATTTTTCCAAGTGATGCCTTCTAACACTAGAGGAGCCTCTATAAAATTATCGACATCTACAGCTAGGACTCAATGCAGGTCAAAGTTTTCTGTCATGGAGTACGTTCATTTTTCAATTCCCTCTTGCGTTCTGATATTCTCCCACTGAAGTACCTAACCTTTAAAAAGCACGTTGGCGATTTTATATAACTTTCTCATTGTTCGGTTGAATCTGCTTTGTTTGTTATGTGTACTTTGCGTTTTTACTGTATTCACATGTTGTTTACAACATGTTAATCGAATGAATAAATAACATTGAACCTACCAAGAAGTTATGTAAGAGCTCCAGGAAGATGGTGTGGGTAGTGGAGGAGGACCCGCGTTTTGTTCCCCACCCTCCCCCCCCCACCTGTGTGTACCTAAAAGCTGGTGACCACTTCACGCGCGTAAGGAGACGCTATGAGTACGAGTACTCGCACATTCCCACATTCCAACTTTCCATGCATGTCAAGTGACTGCTCTCCCGCCACCCATGAATTGGCTACGCTCCCCCCTCCCCTGGCTCACAATTCCCTCGATTCTCATGACACCGTGAAGAGCAGTCCCCACGTGCACGCCCGTAACGTCGCTCGATTTTATAATAAAGTTCTCTATAGCGAAATTTTCGAGATCAATGATGCTCCATGCACTCGTTATTTCGATCTGATGCGTTGCTGTACTTCCAAAACTCTGGGTTCGCCGACATAAAATTTTCTAGGCATTTTCGTGGTACCTACATATGTATTCTACAAACTGGAATATCTGTTAGTGACCTACAATAAACTAGACCCAAAGTAGCCGGTAGAGCTCGCAGAATTCTGAACGCTGTAGAACCAAGAGGCATTTGAACTAATTTTTGATCAAAAAGTGCGCAAAGAGAGAGTAGGGCAAAATTTTATCAAAGAGTTGGCAACATGGCTGTAATTTTTGCGTGTTGCTAACGTAAAACTGCCAGGTTTTTTTTCATATTTGGGAAAATGCTTTCTACGCAGGAGTGGGGTCTGTTGTCAACGGGGGGGGGGGAGAGGGGACTTTGATAGTAACCAAAGACACGTCATAAACGGTATTGTCTGCCAAAGCTTTCCGGCAGCTAACGGAACAATACATGTCAGCACTTGTAGAGTCTGCTGAACCTTATAGAAAAACAGCAGTTAACGAGATAGAACATGATTCAGATTCCGTCCATAGCGAGAGCTTCATTTCTAAACAGAAGCCAATTATTCAAATGTTTTTGATTTTTTTGTTTTGTTTACTGCCTGACCTGTTTCGCCTACCTGTAGATGGACGAAATTGCAGAATTTGCGTCAAAGGATCGTCTTCATCGTATAAATTACAAATATGAACTACAAATTAACGATTTAATTGAGTTTTCCCAAAAACTCGATGATCCTTGAAAGAAAATGGTTTTCCTTCATTGAAGAATAATGACAAACAATGATAAAATCCATACACGTTATATTATGAATGAACTTCATTTCATTCCTACTTAGTTCTAAAGGAGGCGGATTAACAGTATTTTATTCATGTTAATGAATAGCCTTATTTTTCGAATGAGGTGAGTCCAATTTTTGTTTGTACATTGAATAATAAAAAATCTTTTCATGTAGAAACTTTTATTTATTATTAGGTAAATCTGATATGATTACCAACACTTTTGTAATATGTCATTCAATAAGGAACAACAAATAACTTTTCAATGCTATTACAAACTTCAAAACTTTGTTATTAAGAATACGACCGATTATGTTGCCTCGGAAAAACTTCAGAAAAACTCGATTGGCCAGCTGCTGACCACAGTTCCATCTCACCTGACCGACACGTACCGATTTCTTCAGAGACTGTTACAGGTTCGAATGGTCAGATTCGAAGACTCGCGATTGCTCAGCTGATCAGGTTGTATATATTCTCAGATTAGAGGGTTTGCTGTAGCTCAGCGGCTAGCACCAGTACTTACGGTCTCCTCTATAAGCAGAATTGAAGAAGCTGTTCTCATAAGTGCTTCTTTGATGTACTGCAGAACATTGTGACTGCTTCATTTAACATCAACACAGTCCGGAAATGTGATCATTTCCGATCAATGGACGAACAGTCGCAATACATAAGCTCGCACGAGAAGTACCAAGCACTGCTGGCTCGCATACGTAAAACGCAGATCAGTTGTCTGATGGCATTATCAACTTTGAAGGGAGTCGGAAAAAATCGGTCAGCTCACTTCTTTGTATTGATATCAAGTAATAAATAATATCTTCCATTTTTCCATACAAAACACTTTGCTTTGTTTGGCGTTAATTGTATTATTTCGAACTCTTTGCTTTCGTTAACGAAACCTAAACAAAATCCACTCAAAATTCTCCACATTATTACAGATTATAAAAGTAATCTGCCATTGATAATAATATCATGCAAATTCTTTGATTCCTTCTTCCCTCACTGATGAGCCAAGGAGAGGATGTCCTTTCGTTTATCCTCCGTCTAAGGGCACGTACGAAACGAAGACCAACTCACTCTTTAAATCCCACCTTATGAATAAAATGTTTTTTAAGAAACATACAATAATATTAAGATCCAAAAACAACCAAGCATAACAAACTGTGGAATTTGGGTATATCAAACCAATAATTTTTTGCTAACCTCGAATGGTACCACGAGCCTAGATGTAAAAAAATATCTTAAGTCATGGGACGTCGTTTCATCCTATTGCAGTGAAACGTGCATATAGAGAATCATTCTCTATTATCAATTGAAAGTTGTTATGAAAAAAGGGAAAATGAACCACCGATGTCAGTGATAATAGTGATCTTCTTATTATTGTTATGAGGGTCATATAAAAACCCTTTGCAGTAAGAATAAAATTAGTTGTTCTACCTCGTCTTCCGGCAACAACAGCAGCGGCAGAACCGCCGCAACAGTGCAGCTGTTAAAAATATGAGCAACAACAACTAGAATGGGCACTGGCCACCAAGAATGACGAGATTCGAAGCGATTGGTTTCAGCATAGCAAATCCAAATGGTTATGCGGCACTAATATGTCACGGAACATCGAATGCTGGCCAGCGACGAACACTCCAAGAAGCGACACCCTTGTGCCTTCCCTTCAGCTCCGATAGTATAACCGCGGCAGTGCATCGCAGTATTGTGAGAGCACTCTTACAAACCGATATAGCATTAATGAATATTCCTAATAGCGAAATCAAGCATCAACTAGTTCGCAACAGACTGTACGGCCGGCACCAGGCTGTGTAATTTGTCCATACGGTAGTTATAGAAATTGCGAAAAAAGTGGGAATAGTTCATCAGTCTGAATGTCGGAATTGGAATAGCCCAGCTATCGAAGAAACAGGAAGGATAATAGCTATTCGCGTCAATGAAGACCTAGCTGAAAAGGGGTAGTTCAATGACAACCCCTCTTGGCAAGCGTAAGATTGTGGAGCATGATGGAGACGATCTTGATGTGAAGTGTTCCATCATGGCATCCGAGTCTGAAATTTCGTCTACGAGAGCCCTGGAATCACTTGGGGTTTTCGTGGTAACCTTTATCAAGTTCATTATCGTACCGGCCAATTTCGAGGTGTTTCCCAACACGACGTCGAAAGGATAGAGATCGCTGGTTTCTTGACAGTGTTATTCTTATACTTCTGTTAGATGGTAATGATTTTCGCTGCAACCTACTATCGTTGGTATATTCTTTTTTCCTTTTTGTTTTCTTTCAATTGTTATTTATTATATCCTTACGTTCCTCCCAGTGGATCGTTTTAACTACTATTTCAATTTGCTCCACTTCCTTGTTTTTTTTTCCTTGAGTATGTCTCAGCGGTCCTGTGCAAAATTGAATTTCATGTTCCAGAGCAAGGAAATTGAAAAATGGAGTGACAAGGTCTGGCTCGGAGGTCCAAAAATCACCTTGTCAACCACTTGCTTAGGATCGCTTCTGCAGAACCCAAACACTACTGGAGACCTACTATGTGTTTTATTTCCATTTTTTCCGAACTCGCTACCTAACCACTACCAGGCTGATCTTATGGCCCAAATTCTAGTACAGGGAATTTAAAATTTTGATTTTGTTGTGAAGAAGGTGGAGTATGGCAAATAGGGCACCTACCATAAGCGTGGTCCGTGGATCAAAGATTAAAGACCTATTCTCAATGAGCGATTCCTTCCTCTTCAGCCATATGAAAAGAGCAGGAAAAGCTTATAATTTCCTTTCTATGCTTTATCTTTTTCCCTGAAGAAAGCTGAGGGGCTATGCTAGTGTTTCGTCGCATGGCAAGTTTCTTGGTTCAATCAGTGTTTACATCATCATGTGCAAGGTACGCTCCACTTTGAGACTCTATGGGCGTGAAATCTGGATCATAGGACATTTCAATTAGTGGATCGGGAAGGAAAAATCATAGTATGGAAGTGGCGCTCGGCGGTGGGGAGGGGCATTCTTGGGCCCCTTCAACGGGTGCTCCCCAAGAAGCCCATCGCGCGGCGAAGAATCGACGCAGCAAAGGACGAGTCGGAGCGCACACTGTAGCGACTAGGCGTCAGGTCGAATGTGCCGTCCTACGTCTCATATCGCGCAGCACGCGCTGCGACTCGTCCTTTCCCGCATCTGCTTCTCTTCCTTCGCCGCGCGGTGGGCCCCTTGGGGGACACCC
This sequence comes from Teladorsagia circumcincta, assembly GCA_002352805.1. Taxonomy (NCBI): domain Eukaryota; kingdom Metazoa; phylum Nematoda; class Chromadorea; order Rhabditida; family Trichostrongylidae; genus Teladorsagia; species Teladorsagia circumcincta. The sequence goes on along the minus strand of KZ346785.1, from coordinate 16,608 downwards.
CCTCCAACAGAGGGTAAAATAATGCGTAACCGACCCATTTGAAGTTAACCTTTGATAACGAACTGTGATCGTCCTACACCTCACACATCCTGTCCACAGCCTATCCTCTTCCTAATTTTTTGCACACGGTTATCCACCCTGGTGGCAGGTTCCTTGTCGGTTTCCTCATTCAAAGCGTTACCGTCTCCGGAAATAAATGAGTTTAATCTTTTTTGGTTAGTAATAGGAGGCTCGTTAGACGCTCCCTACGTTCAGTGAGAAAAGTGTAGCTTTAACGCTGCCCAATATGTTCTGTCCATGGATGAGAACAAAACGAATTGAAAACGGCGGGTGATGGATTTATGGCGCAATATTGTAGAGGGTGGCGCACCTCATCTACACATTTCATCAATGGACGTCAACGGATGGCACTGGAATAGGCCGTCTCCGGAAATTGCTCGCTATAAATCCACCACAATCATCGACCCGTTGAGCACTTTTCAAACAAGTCACAATTAATGCTGAATTCATTTGATTCAAATCACCCTTAAATGACTTCCTGGATGAAGGAGTTTTCAGACTTCTCTATGGTAGGGGTGAAGAAAAAGAGCAGAACGCGCAGTTCCAAGATCGCTTCTAGATGGGACGCGCACTGCATTATTTCGAAGCCTCCATGTCCGCCTCTCTTGAAACCTGGGCATTGTTCTTGAATTGTATTATTGCTTGTGTGGGTGTCCCAAAATTACTTGCGCCAAAATACAAAAATACACTAGAAAAGATATATCAATTATTTTCATTTTGCGCGCTGCAAATTGGTTGTGCATATCGTTCCTCTTGTGAGCTGCATCGTTATTTGGGTGAAACTGTCAGTGTCTCAGAGATGGTAAGAGGTGATCCAAGGCCACCATGAGCAGTCGCGTGCTCGAAGAAGGGGCTGCATCGTGGGACGTTACCAGATTTACTGCGGTTCCCGCCAAGACCGTACAGATGGCCATCAAACGATGCAGGAAAACACGAACACTCATTCACAAGCCTGGACGAGGAGGAAGGCCAGCGTTCGCAAGAATAGAATTATCGAAATGTTAGGTTAGCAATCCACGGTGCTCCATCAGAAGGATGGCGAGGCCGCTGAATGTATCGAAGTCATCAATGGGACGCATAGTCAAAGAGAAGCAGCACAACCAGCCCTATCACATGCAGAAGTGACGCCTCATCGGTTCGTTAAAAACAGTAGAGAGGCCAAAAAAATTTTGGAAGTTACTGACGCCGACCACTGGCTGTACGCGACTCTCGATCGTTTTTTCTCTCAGAAAGTATTTGAAAGGTGTCGATGTTGAATCGCCAAAACGATCACGTCCTAGCTGGAAATATCGGGAGTGCTATCTCACGTGGAAAGATTGCTGAAAGAGCGGTTAGCACGGCTTCAACAAAGATTGAAGGTGAGTCGCGGCCAATGATGAGACGCCGCTAGTTTTTGTCGATTCTTGTGTGAAGATCAGTAAGGATGTGCGTATTAGAGCACGTATAGAACCCTTGTTCCGACTTCCACGTTGGGAGCAAGTCGTGGTGTTCCCAGCGGGACAACGCTGCAGCTCACGGAGCCAAGCTCGTTCGAGACGGATGCGAACTGCGAGCTGCACGACTTCGTCGTAGCGAGGACTGGCCTTCTTGCTCCCCTAATCTTGATCGCTGGAACTCCTAGTCTGGCCCATGGCTAAGCGCAAGGCATGCCGAGCTCGTCACACGAATCTATACTCACTGGAAGCCGCCTCAAAGGAAGCCTGTAAAAAAGTGCATAAGAAATACCTGCGTGCAACGTGCGAAGGATGCAAAAGCAGGCTCCGGGGCTGTATTCGTGCAGGCTGAGGACAGTTCAAAACCTGGTTGTTGCATGTTGTGGTGTATGATGTTAGTGTAATTATGCTCACCTTCAATTATCATTTTGTGCACAGAACTTCAAGGGACTTTGCAGTAAGTAGGCGCAAGTAATTTTGAGACACCCTGTAGGTTTTTGATGGTGGAATATTTATTTAGCCTAACGTTTTGACAAATTCCTCGTTTTCAAAGGCCTGGAAGCGTTTCGAAACTTCTTTTGCTACCTACCCGCTCAAAACAATACGATTTCAGCCAAGCGTTAACCATGCTGATAAGCTAGAGAGAGCAAATCCCAACAATGGATTACTCACCACAACTCCACCAGTGCCGATGACCGCTCAGCCTCTGTCAGTGACTCGAGAAGTTTATAGAAAATTGAAGAAAATTAAATAAATATACTACCATCAAAAACCTCTTGGCACAGAAGCAATAATACAAGCCTGTCGGATATTTCAGCAGCCTTTACTTTTCCTCTCGTTCTACTCATTTTCCCTTCCTAGCCGTATACTTTGCGAAAACTTTATGGTCTTCATCCTCTGGGAGGACCTACTTCAGTTGTTCTTTTTCTCACCCAAAGAAGTGTGCTAGACGTGCCGACTTCGGCGCCAGAATTGTCCAAAAAAATTCTGAAGATTCTATTCACCTTGTCGTTTTTTTATACTCCAAATTGTCCTATTCGGAAAAGCTCTTCGTGAATTATTCGAAAAGGAAATAATATCGTCTTATTTTTACACTTGTCGTGTGTCCGTGGTTAGCCGTTCTTAGAATAATTCATCATTCCTTTCACGTCTAACCCAATTCGTTGATAAACAAGTGTGAGAGACTTGTGCAATAGCCCATCGCCCTTGCAAACCCTTACCAGGGAAGTCGCTCAGGACATGCAGCGCTTTCCCAAGACGGTTTGCTAGATGTAAAAGAGTATGTGCGTGAAGAAATAAATTGATGGTATTTTTTTCTGAGCGTTCTGGGAAGACAAAAAAAGGGCAGAAAATTTCTCTCATTAAGGGATAGTTTTACATTTTCCATGAACGCTACGGCATGTAACGTCGAATAGATGCATATTGGTAGGTTTTCGTTCAGTAACTGAGTTTAAAGCAACAGTCTCATGAGGGCCCAAAAAATCTGGTGCTGATG
>KZ346780.1:49583-60432 GCA_002352805.1 Teladorsagia circumcincta | reverse complement strand
GCTTTCCTTTTTCTAGTTTCAAATAGAATTGAAAGCATCAGGAGCAGGTCAAGATATCACCGTACGTACACTTGGCTCAGATTGGCGCAAAATATGCCACGTAGCAGTAATTCAAAAAGCTGTTGTAACGAGAGTGAGAGCCTCAGGTATGATGAAAGTGGTGGTCAGACATTGGACTTTGCTATCCATAAGCCAAAAGTTCTGATCGAAGCACTCGTGCGCAGGAGTATTGTGGAGGCTCTAGTCAACCTGGACGCAAATGGTTTGTGGAGCCAAGTCACACGGAAGTAGCTGGAAACTCTAAAAAACTTGATAGGGGGCATGCCGCGTCTCATCCCTGACAGGTGCCTGGGACGCACATCAGACAACCAACCCTTAACAATTTCAACCAGCTGGGCTACGGATCAGTGCTCCAACCATCTTGCTCGCTAGACCCTTTGCCTACTATAAACCAATTTTTCGAGAACCTCGATAGCTCCCTTAAAGAGAAATGCCTTAAAACCCAACATGATGCTGGAGCGACCTCCCCTCACTTCATCACCTCTAGAGCTCCAGTAATCTGAATTAGCGAATTAGTAACTCATTAAAACGGTTTCTTATAGAGGAAGGCTCGCGCATTAGAAGGTTCTTATTTCAACTTGAGAGGTTGGGTTTTAGCCGAGACACATGCATTTGAAATTCGCGGTCGAAAGAACGACAGAACTTTCTGAAACACCTAATACATCTGCAGGAGTCGTGCATGATGCTATAAAAGTGGAAGAAGGATTTTCTGGCTAATGCGCTACCTTCGTTATTTGCTTCGGTTTCTTTAAAGAGCCGTCACTCTCAGACATCCTAAATATTCATTGTGTTGGTAGAAGGTCTCATTCTTAGTCACCAAAAAGCCGAGATGAATCCAAAAATGTACCAAAACAACATCTACGACGAGGATAATGGTCTTGCAATTCAATTTGTTATGTCGTTGCTTCTTCAATACTCGTAATTTGAGTAGATTTCAATGTAAGCTTGGTTGTGTAGCAGTGGATCAAGGGCCATTAACGAGGGTTTGGCATGCTATCCCTCCGGTCGTCGGAACGCTACAGCTTCACGCCATAGGTTAATCTTTTCTAGGATCATTACGCTCGTGATGTAATTGTACTGTTGTAATTGCTCTGAACTCATGTTAAGCTTCCTTGCCAGCCTCGTTTAGGAGGACACTAGCATGGCCTTCGAACTCTAACAATGGCGATCGTTCAGAGTGTGGGACGTTGTTCGAAACGTTTTTGCATGCCGTAGGGGCACTATCCACTTGAGCACCTGCGAGCGATCGGGTGGTCAAGTGGATAGCGTGGTGGACTCGGGTTGGTACGGTGGTAGGAGAGGACTTTGTGATTCCACTCCGTCCCAGAGCTTTTTTCATTCCTAATTATCACTCTTAAATTGGCGCCATATTGCTTCAGCATCACGATATATACACTATATACACAGTCAGGACCATTAGTAGCCCTAGCAAAAGAGTTTTCTTCCAAAAAAATTGGCGGAATAAGTTTACAGCGCTAAAGTGGCGCCAAATGGCGCCGACGCCAAAAACGAACGCTATATTCGTGATCAGGACCATGATTTACCCTGTGCCAAGTTTCAGGAGAAATCGAGATTTCGACCAAACGTCGGAAAAAGGAGATACCATGGGCTCCAGGTCATCATGCGGCGGGTGACTTGTACCCCCGACGCGGAAATGAAACGTAATGCTCTGATGATTCTAGGAATCCGAAGTTTCCCTTATTACGTCGCAGTCCTTGAAATTGCTGTAACTATCGAGATGAAGCCTTGCAAGTGGAAGAACCGTAGACCCAACATATCACGTCTCAATAGAGAGAAGAGTTTTCAATTTCAACATCATGTGCATCCTGCTCTACATCAGTAGCTTGTGTGTCTGCCATTGTCCATTCAGCAGTGGGATTTCTAATTATTTAGGTAGGATAACAATGAACTCGTTTTCAGTTCACCATCTGGAGGACCTATACTTATCAATGGTCAATTTTTTCGGATCTGGGTCGAAATCTCAGTTTTCTCTGAAAGCTCTAATTTAAGGGGCATCGAAGCCTTGATAACGAATATGGAACCATTTTTTTTCGATAGCTCCAATTTGCGTCTTTCCCACGCCATTTGGTGCATCTTTGGCGACAAATTTTTTCCGCCAAATCCCGGTGAAAATCTGGAAGTAAAAGTTGTTGATGGTATTTATAATAAATGTGATTATCTGTTTAGGCCTTGGCGCTACTTGGAGCGGATTCGGACGCTCCAACCTACATAAACGCAATAATTTTGTCATGATGAGGGCTTGAACCTCAGGCCATTTTCTTTCCATTTTTTGGCCTTTGCGTGGCCCCTTAGCAAAAAACGAACCTCGGCTTTGCAGTCCACGCACGAGCTCCTATAACATGCGCAAAACCGTTTGAAAAAGATTTTCGCTCCCCGAACGACCTCCTTTGTAACGCCACGTAAAGATTGGTAGCTTCGGTTCTATCTACAAATAATTGTACATTAAGCTGCGAACCTGCACCTCGTCGGGTAATATGTTGGGGTTTCCAAGCGGTTGAGGAAATGTTCTAGCCAATACATTTGCCAGCTGAGATTTCTACACCCTACCGAGTCACTTCTCTCCCAATTCCTTTACATTCCTGCCAGTCTGCCTACATTTCGTCTAGAGCTCCGTATAACAGGAACCAAGGCTGTTATCGTATAATTAGGGGATTTTACAAGAAGTTTCTGAAAGAACTTTCCCGAAACGCCTGTAGAGTCCTCTCGTCTCCTCTCCGAAAACACACTGTGCAAACCCCATCAGCGCAACCTGGTCACTAGGGACTCGAGTGCGATCCTCTACCTGTTGGCGATTCTTAGGCCCATTCCCTACCCAAGTGGGGTATATTACTCTTCATGAACTATGAACTCTTATTGGGCTCACGCTCTGCATTTACCAATCGTGGGTCGGTACTAGGGCTCTGAGCTTTGCAGCTTCTCACAAAAATCACGAGGGAAACCTTGTCAACCCTATTTAGAACTGAATCATAGGTTTAATTTTGAAAGCAGGAGGCAACAGGTTGAAGCCTTAACGTATGAACTAGTTGCTTTTTCAAACAGGAGCTAATTCGCTTACTGATATTAGGGTAAGCAATAATTATTTCACACATAAGTTTTAAGAAAACTAAACAAAAACAACAAAAACTACGTAAGCAACAACGCTCTCGCACAGTCCTCCTTGCAACTGTGCCTTCCTTCCAGGATTCGTTGATTCTACGAGCAGATGCAGAATCATTCGCCTTCGAGCACAAGTTGCACTCATGCAGCGTTAGCAGTTTTTTGCTCACGTGTAACTCCAGGGTGATGCCAATACCCCAGGTTGTACATAAAAATGTATAAGAGATTGCGCGATTTCTGACTACATCATAATCTTTGTAAATAATCAACAAAAAACAAAGAGCCGTGAGCCTGAAAAAATACGGCTGATAATTATCGCTCGACCCAATACTGTTTCACTCATTTTTTTCACTGGAAGGTACAAGGAAATATCGTCGTCTCACATCGTTAGAACTAAAAATCTGCAATCTACTAAGAAGCATATCTCGATTAAATTATTAGGCCAGCCCCTTTCAAGAATAAGCTGTTAGGTTCGTTATTGCAGAATGAGTCACTAAAATCATGAATAAGCAGCCGAGGGCTCAGAACTTGCTCACTATGGAGGCCTAAAGCAACCAAGTACGCCCATGGTTGCGACATCTACCACTCGCTTCATATTGTGCTCTCTCACTTCGTCGTTCATATTTTTCTCCTAAACCCTCCTACGATCAAAAGAGAAGAGAGCCTAGTGGATGCATCTTTAGTGGTTTCACCGCCCTGTTCTTCAATGGCAAGACGACTAACACCTACTGTTTCGAATTTGCGCCTATTTACCCCGCCATTGCTATCATTGAATATGCCCTCAAGCAGGGTTGGAATCATTCGAAATAGCTGGAAGGAGACGCCAGACTCTGTCCTACTTGCGTTAGTGGCTCTAATATTAGCGCAGCGAATCTGTAAAAAAACCGTCCGTTAGAAATCGCAGCACTTGTATAAAGTGGAGGCGCGCTACAAAATGCATGAGAGTATTCGCCTTTTGAAGCGTGGATGTGTTCTCTACACAAGGCGTTCTACACGGTGCTCGGCTGTCCATTCGTTTCAGTCGTAAAGATTTTGCCAGTCGGTACTTGCATCGCTCCGAAGGACCATTTACACCACAACGGTTATTCTTTTCGATACATGAAGTTTACGGGGTTTTTTCTTAGCAATAAATCACAAGAAATTGCTCATGGAGGCCATTTGTTTCAACAAACAGGACATACATTGTGATGGTGAAACCACTAACTCTGAATGGCGCTTATGTTTTACAGTTCGTCTTCCCGGTGTAAGTGAGTAACATTAGCTTCAAGGTATGTAGCGTCATAGAAAGGGTAAGAAAGGTCTCGAAATAAGGCACCATAAAATCTATCTCAATTGTTGCCTTACTGTACCTATACTATAACTTACCAAACCGCTTCTAAGATAAACAGCCAGGCATTTGTTCTACCCTCCTACATTCAATACAGAAAGCTGGCCCGAAAGAAATCAGCGTTATCCCACGATCCTTCAATCGAGTCCGAGGGAAATCATTCTTTTTATCCTTCTGAGCTCTTTTATAGGCACAGAGCTTGTACGAACAAATAAAGACGCCAAAGGACGCCGGGCATCTCACGCAAGTCGTTGCAAGTCACTGATACGAACTAAAGTGCCACTCCGACCCTCAATGGAAGTCAAATGCGAATCGAGAGTATCATTGCGACAACCCATTCCCTTAAAATTGATCTCACCACTTTTTTATGGAAAAAAGTTGAAGAAGTTAAAGCAATGAAAAGAGAAAGATTCCGCCAGAGTGCCCGAAGTTCTTTTTTGAAATGGGAACCAAAGGCTCGTTCCACTTGCGCTCTCAGTGAATAACTGAATTCGGACATAGGTCAGAGCAATGAGTCATTTACCCGACAAGGCTGAATACTATTCTCATTAGCGCTCTCTGGCGTCTGGCAAGATTTCATTCTGATAACGGGTCGCTGCGTTCGAAGGGGACTACTGCCCTCAAGTGATTTAACATTATCATAAACTTCAAATCATCTCTGGGGTATTATTTTTCAGTTTACTGCCCTAGCAGTATCTGCATAACTGGTAAATGAGTAATACCTTTTCTCTGTCAGTTTTGTCGTACTAAATGCTATCTACTTGCACTGGAGTACCCCTTTGAAGCCATCCTCCCTTTCGTGATTTAGACCATATCAGTAGGCCACCCACTGCTGAGCTCTAAGCTGTTGAAGCTGGGAGGGATTTACGAAGGTTATAAACATGAGCATAGGATTTGAGGCAACCAGCTGGTTGGATCCACTTGGTGTTTTCCTCTCGGGTTACGGCGTTTGCCTAATTCCCCGCGATTTTCTTTGCGAATTTCGGCTGTGGAAATGCCTCTGACGCGAATAATTGCACGAAAAACATATAAATGTTCTCCAATATGTAATTGATTTCAAACCGATAACCCAGAACATACATATTTATACGAGCAACACAGTACGGTTAGGAGAGTGAGCGCAACATGATTCCGTCAAATGCAGATCTAACCAGAACATGAAGAAAATGAAGAATAAACAGCCGGGACAGCATCAGCAGCATAGCGCAGTTCGAACAGCGTAACACTGATTTGTTTTGCTCGACCGCTTATTTCACTTTCGACCAAATCGAATGAATTCGAACTTGTTGCGACGTTTCTCGGCGATCTTCACTGGTGTACCTGACAATGGCTGAGTTGACTTCAATAACACTTGCTCAGAAACTTCTAACATACCTTCCTGCATGCTCTCAATATTGGCAAGGGCGTTCAGCAACTGCGATGAAACCTAAACAACTCGAATCAGGTGCACAAATTGCTCTGGATCGTTGACGTGGCCTTACCTTTGCAAGCAAATCGCCATTGTCAGTCTCATACACCATGGGCTGCATCAACTCCGGCGTCCCTTTGGCGTCTAAAGCAAGCTATTCAGAATGCGGACGGAAGTGCTGATGGGGCCTTGATTTTGGAGCAATATAATGACATTTTACTGCTCCCATTCATGAGTAATTACAAAACGCTTGCTTATAGCTTCTGATTTCCATCGTGTGATAGGTTTAGAATGAAAAAAAGGGAAGCGCTAGCCAGCTACCGAGCTCTCAAGGTTGCAGTAGTTTACGGCTAATGAACTTCCAATTTCAACGCTGTATACTTGTTGTATTTAGTGCCTTCTAACGGGTAATGGAAAACAGAACGCTTGCTAATGGAGCCTTCAATTTCGACTATTGAAATTCTAGGAGAGCCAAATCTCAAATGATCTGCTTCAGGAAAAGTGCCTGAAACGCCGCTACTGAGAACTTCTGAAGTCTCCTATTGAGCACTATCAGAATGCGCGCGTGAGAGCAGCACTGTCGGGCGGAGCATGAATGTTATGAACTCACGTGACTTCTGTGCGCTGATGAGAAGTGCGCTAAGTAGTAGAAAGGCGACAGTGGCGGATCGCATTCTGGAAGCTGAACTTGCCTCGATAGTTCTGTGGGAGTGTGATGTGAGGGAGTGAATGGGATAAGGCCGTGGAAGAGGGCGGCACGCAATCAAGCTGAGGGATGGCGCGAATTGTCCAACAAGAAGCATGTAAGAGAGAGACCGCCCTCTTTATACAGAAACAAACAATCACCCAATCAGCCAACGGGTCTTCGCTGTCACATCCTCTGGAAAGTGTCGTCGGCCGGACGCGCCCGGCCGTTGCCCCTGGAACAATCGCATAAATTGCGCCAAGATGATGACAACACAGTGACGGTTCCAGGCGGCTCGATAAACTACTAAAACTCAAATTCAACTTCATGTTGCCCTTCTAGCCATATTGATGATGATTGCGTTCCAATGCCCACTCCGGGACTAACGTTTGGAACAATTTATGGATGCGCAGCGCAGCAGATAAGCTCAGTGGAGATGACAAAGGATGGGCTGTGTGTCTACTCCCACGAATTCATAGGCATCTCACTTTAAGGTTAGGATTCCTGAATACAAATTCAGGTATCCTAACGGACCTTCATAGTACTTCACGTGGTCTTGCAGATATTTCTAATTGAATGGATTTCTCTTGTCTGTCATACACATCCTTTACTGTGAAGTTTGATCGCAAATTTTTCGCTCAACTGTCGTACGTAGTCCCTGCATCCAGAAAGCTACTGCTAAAGCAACTTGCTTTGCCGCACTGTGTCCTCTCGAGTACCTCCATTGAAAAATCTCCGCTTCTGAAATGCGAGACAATTCATATGAGATGTGACATGCAGTTGCTTGGCTGGTTCCCAAGAAAGGTATATTTTCTATAGAGCTTATATAGGGATGGGACAAGTTCTCGAATTGCTCGAATACTACTCTAATTGAGAGCTCTTCGACAGATTAGGCCTTGCGTGAGCGACGCATTGTATAGAAATTCCAATTAGGTGAATCACCAAACTTTCACGCACAAGGAAACAGTTGTCAGGGAGAGACAAATGCAAAACATATACATATTAGGTTGGTCCATAAATCTTGCAACAATTTACATTTAATGCTAGAGAACTTTACCGGGATCTTCGAAAATTTCGCAACATGTTTGCTGAAACAGCTTCTGTAATCTCACCCAACCGGTCAGCTCATTGTCTCGCTGTTTGTTATGGCTATAACAACGATTTCACGAAGAGCTCTTCGCGCACTTGATTTTCACGAGAACACCTTGGGACCTTCCGCAGGTCAGGCTCCACCGATGATTAACCAGAAGAAGGGCGAGGACACGCTCTCGCAACTCACGGTGCATCGGCGCTTCATACTGCTTAGCTTTGACTTTCTATCCGAAGATGATCCATCGTCCAACTACATCGTGACTGGCAATCACAATGGCACACCATAATACCATAATAACTGACGCTGACGAACGCGGATCTGGATAGACTATCGATCGCTTGTCAGAACAGTTCCGATATGTCAAGGTATGTAGTAGTACTAAGACATAGCCAAAGACTTGCAAAAATTCGGAAATATAGAGTTCGGATTCCACATGCCGTGAGACCGAATTAGCTCGAACACGACCTGACATCGTCACGATTGAGTTGACTTGCTAGAACTTGATCAATTGACATTCAACTATTCACTGGCAATGAGGAGTGCATGCAGAGTGGTTACCAATCCAAATGTGATAGTAGTCTGGCTCGCGATTTGGGCGTTCCGCCTGCTCAGGTTCAAGATGGTCCAAGTCGGACCTCTGCGGATTTTAGGTGGTATAAGCGAAGGAATTGAGCACTGGGAACCTCTACGTAAAAAAAACCTCACACGAAACGCGGGATTAAGCCATCCACAGCTCTATCGCACGTTTCTAATATGAGGAAAAACAAGACAAAGTATACGCTTTATAGCCCTGACCTCGTGTCAATGGAAGCCCACCTGCCTCTCTGTCGAGACCACTTTCAAAAGACAAACTCACTCCAACCATCTCACGATGTCAAAATCTTCGGCCAAATGCTTTTCCGGCCATGAAGTTTTTCTGCGAAATCCATTTCGGTCAAATTTTGATATGTTTCGAGAGCAAGCCTTCTCACAAAATCAGCATCTATTGCTGGATAGGAGGACGACTGAGGAATAAAAAAATATTCCACTGGAAGTTCCCGAGTGACCAAATTCCAAGTGAGTTACAAATTATTGTAAAAATCTTGTAGCCCAGCAAAACAATGGACCGCATGACAAATAACATTGAACTGAACCAATAATTTATCGATAATCTTTTGAAGTTTCTGAAACCTAACAGGGCCTGAGTGTGAAATCAACAAATGTTTATATTCACTTCCTACAGAGACAACTCCTCCCACTTTTCTGCGGGTTTCGAGGGTCTTGCCTCTAATTGCCTCTCTTTCTCTGCCAAAGGTTCCCTCACCCTTTCTCATGGTGGTTCGATAACGCCCAGGACGTGCGTATGATTTTTCCCTTCCGTCAAAAGCACGCCATGCTGTCGAGATCACTCTTGCACAGTAGGGGTGTGGTGCTGCGGATTGCTCTATTGGTAGGAGGCAGAGTCGTTTCGGCGCATGTGCCATACGAATGGATACAACACACCTTCTGAAACCACCCTGTGTACGTCAGCCCTCATCACTTCTCGAATCCTTTGCAGTGGTCCAACCTATTTTAAACTCTACCACAACCGAGCATCCATAACGTTTTACGGATGACAACTGATTCTTTGGATCAAAACGCTTGACGACAGGGCACCACATGCCTTGTGCCGTCGCCGCCAAACATATTTACCCTACTCTTGCGCTCCAGATGACGGCGAGGCTCTGTAGCGGGCTTCAGTTCAGGCGTGCGCAGACCAATTTCATCCCCTATCACTTCGCCGTCAGACAACTTTGCAGGATTTTAGAGGTGGAGAATGCGAATTATACTACAGATCTTAAAAGACTGTGCACCCCCAGGTATGGTACGTGTACGGTAATGAGCTCGTCTTCTAGCAGTACGTTGACACAAGGCATCAAACCTCTGCTGTACAAGAGTGGTCTTGACAGCATGACGCACTTTTGACGGGCGGAAAGTTCATCGCATGCCTTGAGCGTTATCGAAATGCTATGGGACAGGGTGAGGAAACCAATGTTTAGTAAAAGAGCTACACTTGTGGGGGAGACTCGTCATATTTGAAGAAAAATTGGGGAAGTTGCCTCTGCAGACAGTGAATTTATTTACTGAATCCATACTCAGGCCCTGTCGAGATTTCAACAACTCCAAAAGTTACCGTCAAAGTATTGGTTCAGCTTAATGTTATTTATCATGCGGTCGATTGTTTGGATGGGTTCCGAGAGTTGCTTAATAATTTGAAATCCACTTACATAGAGTTTGTTAGTATCGGAGAATTCAAGTTACATATTTTTTCTCATTTTTCGTTCTTCCTCCAGACCAGCACTAATGTGCTGAAGCCCTCGAAACATATCAAAATTTGAACCAAATTGATTTCAAAGAAAAGAAGTTACGGCCGGAAAAGCATTTGGCCAAATACTTCTGAGCGCTGCTATATATACATATATATTATTTATATATTTATATACTACATATATTATATATTTTGTCTATATTATATAAATATATATAAAGACAAAAATGGCCAAATTGTCGCTGTTTTGCCTAGTCGTTTGTTGTAGCGAATTTGGTGGTTACTACGTCCTCGCAGGCGCTTATGACCCATGAGGGAATATGGATTGCTCGAGGAAGTCCTCACTGAATTCGAAATGCAAACATCTCGAGATTACCCACGAGAGGATGTAAGAGCCGAATTTTTCATTTTTTTATCATCGAGGGAGATCTGGACTTCTATTCGGACTAGCATGGGAATTTCTATCCATACAGCATTCCAGTACAAGCAAACCAGCTGCATATCGTGAAGTAGGGAAACCAATGGCTCATAGTGTTGAAGTTTCAAAATCCATGATGAACCCTTCTACAGTTCCGCTACGCAACGATCTCAGGCAAAAATTTATTCATTTTAAGCAGCAATCTGATAGAATTCCTTGTTGGCTTCAGGTGATCACAAAAGCCATCGGCCTTCCACGCGCATCTCTAAAATTATGTGTTACAATTTTGAAGTAACGAGCTGAAGTTCGATAATTACCTAGCAATGTCTCCGCCCAAATTGTCCGGAGGAGCAAATGAATCTTCTGTGGTTTGATCTCCGTTCTGCAGGCTTGACTGAAACATTATTCTGCAGTATTGAAAAAGATACACTGTATTATGGCGTTCCGACACTAC
>KZ346778.1:24008-34711 GCA_002352805.1 Teladorsagia circumcincta | reverse complement strand
TCATGTCCCACCTGGTCAAAAAACCCAAAACATGCGCTGTCGTCAATGTGTTAAAGCAACAGTCGATGCCGGCCACCCCCACCCTGCTGAGACCAACTAAACCTGAAGGAGGTTCCCTCAGTCTCAGCAGGGTGGGCGTGGCCGGCATCGACTGCAATCCCCTCGGCCGATTCCGACCATGCACACTTCGAAGCTGTCTAGCCCCTAGTCAAGAAGTGCGAATGAACAAAAGCTTACCTTGGAAAGTCGTTAGGAAAAGAGCTGAACAGCTTCGAAGTGTTGGGATCGGAACTGGCCGAGGGGATTGCAGCCGATGCCGACCACTCCCACCAAGCTGAGACTGTTGCTTTAAAGTGGCATCACAGATGTGGATCTCGAGTGGAAATTAGGCATTTGATCAGGCTGTCGCATTTTGACGGGGCTTCAATGAAACTTTTTTGAAGGTTTGCTAAATCCTCTTGATGCACAACATCACCTGCGGAGTGACGATGTTTCCATTCCATTCAGGGAAGGTGTTGTTCTGGACAAACCAACTAAACCTGAAAGAGGTTCCCTCTGCGATGTTGGTCTTGAAAAGGTAATTCAAATTTTACGAGACGGCGCAATCTTATCTGTCCACCGCTTTTGTAGTGAACGAGATGTTAGCCAAAGTGCTGTGATGATTCTCGGTGAAAATTGTCTCAGTATCAGATCCAATGACTGGAATATACTCATGGTTCAACTTTGCTAGCTTAATATGTATTTGTGTGTGTGTCTGTTCCTGTCAATTCGTTTCACTGTATAAGGTCTTATCCTTATAGGAGCTGGAACTAGAGGATAAGATTCAGCTACCCGCCGCCACTCGTGTAACAGTTGAGATCACTAATTTGGGCGAAAGTGGGTTTTTCTGTGAGGAAATTTGGTCCTAATCTCATTTCATAGTTTATTTTTCATCAAATTGAGATTCCAAACGATATCGCGGGAAGCTGTCCAGTGCAAGAAAAGTTCGAGAAAAACAGGGAAGTATTGGGGTTATTCTGTGAAGTTGGCGACCAGTTTGAAAGAAGTGCTCGATAGGTAAGGCATGCTCAAGTTCCGAACGACCTCGCCGCCACCTCTTGCGACAATTTCTCGATGGATTTTTTTTTAGGAAGAAGTTCGATGTAATCATTGGTACGTCGCCACGTGGGGAACCCGTCACTAATATGTTTCTTAATACTTTAAACGATATGTAAGTTTCTAATACTTGTTTCGTGGAATTAAGATTTTTTTTTCTTTAAATTGCAGTTCTTTTGTTTAAAATTAGACTCTGATATACACAGTTGTTCGCACGCTTAAAATATTTACGTTTCCAGCCAAGTGCTGCTAGTTTTTGGTGGCGTTTCTGGAGTTGACGCCGCGCTTGAGGCCGAAGAAGCACTCACAGAGACACGAGCTGAAGAGGCTTTCGATAGGCTGGTGAACTCTCTACCAAATAAAGGAACGAATAGCGAACGAGTGGAGGAAAACGTTTTCATAACGCTTGCGGAAGTTACTATGCGACTACAGCAGCTGTGTTCGCAATGATGTCGTAACAGTATTCTTTCCATTTACATAATTTCTTTACATTTTTCTTTTCTTTCATACGGTTATTTCAGTGACCATAGGTGATTAACCTAATATGAGCTGTCTCGCAAGGGTCAGCTCACGATATACATTTCGAAACATGGAATTTCTCATGTGTTGCCCTTTTTCATTCCCAACACCTGTTAAAAATGTTTTCTTTCTTGATTGTTTGTATTATGTGCGCTAGATTTTAAGAGTTTCTACGATCATATTTTCATTTTTTTTCATGCAGATTCTATCATTTGTTACTGATTCTCTGTTCGTTCGTCAGAGATTGTTCTTGTTACTGTTGTTATTTTCGCAGAGTGCTTCCCTTGATAAAATAGATCTCTTTTTTTGCACACAAATTTCCATTTGCCAACCGTATCTGCGGTTGCTATATTTAGTTCTGATCCATTACAAAGTTTTTAAATATTTAGTGTTTAGAAATTGTTATGTTGTCAATATTTTCAAAAGTGCTCCACAGCACTTCTCGTTGTGCAGCAGTCCCAAGGAATGCTTTGGTATGTGTTCTATTGACTGTTTGAGAGTTTGTTTGGCTGAGAAGAGCGAACATTCGAAGGGGTCGGCTTTCATCGAAACGTTTTTGGATCCTCTGTTCTACGGCGGTCTTCTTTATTTGAAAAATTTGTTAGTGGTATGAATCTTCACCAAAGGTAGAAAAGAGATTCCGGTATGGTTTGGGGTCTCTCTGAGTGTTCCTTTCACTTATTGGTGTTACGGTGTCTTTCCCTTACCGCGGCGTGGGACCACAACCATTTACTAAGGAAAAAAATCGTTCCAAACGTAGTGCACGTGCGTCACTTGCTTTGAAGGGTGAAATCTCGATGCAGTGCGTGTCTAATTTTTGCTTACCTTAGACCTCCACTGGCTGCTGTGAAACTGTAAAAATTTCCTCCATTGGTGTGGGAGAATGATTAACCTCGAATTTGTGGGGTAGAAGCGGTCGATAGTGAAACTGTGGATCCCGATTAGATTGTAAATGGCAAAAGGAATAAAGAAAACCGCCGGTGAAATCCTCAAACCAGGACTTCCTTCGAAATAAGGGACGGGCTTGTCGGACGAGTTGTCAGAACTAGCTCATATTTTTTGGCTCACGCCAGCAAGAATTGCAACTGCAATCGCCCATGCACTAACACTAGCAAAGACATAGGCATCAATACAAACAAAGAAACAATATAATTAAGCTTAGGCAAATGCAATCGAAACAGGTAGCATTCATTCGAACGCGGCGCAGTTCACACGCAGTGGCTTAAGGACCCGCTGCCAACATAATTCGCCTAAACGCTATGGTTAGTGTCCAAAAGCCAGCTTCGTAAGACCCCAGTGCCGACTCAATCCCACCCGATGAATGATTCTTCGAGTTGACTACGCGGGTCTGCTTTAGAGGTGTAACCCAGGCAGAAGTTGAGTGAACGATTCTCTTCGGTCTTTAGTATAAGCTCTAGAGGGCAATCGCAGATGTGACGCGCTTGTGCACGGAAATCACCTGACTAGGGACTAGGACCCTGCAAAATTAAATGCAGCAGCTGGGATGTTCCTCGTCCGCAGCAGGCCGTTGTCTAGCGCTCTGCTCATGATCTTTAATCCGCGCTCAGTCCCTCATGGCCTTAGCATAGCCGCGTTACGAAGATGTACAAGCCCTCAATCTAAGCATTTTCAACGGATTCTCCTTAGTCTTTTTTTACTGCTGACCTGTTTAACCAATGCTTCCGTATTCGTGCGAAAGAGCCACGTAACTCGGTCATGGGGCATGTCTTAGATAAGGTTGGCTCCAGATCTCTTTTTGACAAAAAAGGAACAAATTGGTTAGTCGAATTATAGCGAAAGGGCTTCATTCGTTGAAAAAAAATAGATCACGTTGAATGATCAAAAGGCCTTCACTCTACATTAGAAATGCAAGCGAAATGCAAGGCCAAACATGACCGCGGCCTGTCGTTTTGTGAAATCAGTCACCTTAGGTGATACTGTGTTTTCAGAGTACTTGTAGGGGGAATATTGTTAAGAAGTGAGCGATCGTGCAAACTTCATACTTTTCTTTTAGTTTCGTGGTCCATTTCGATGTGATGTTTTTATGAACCGATGTGAAAATCAGCTACATATGCCGAGAACGTTCACTTCACAGATCTCGCCAACAAACCCTATAGCAGCGGCAAAAGTGGTTAGGAAAAAGAGTCAGTTTCGTCATATTTATTTTCTTGTTTTCTGTGTTTGAAAGGTTTTTCATCTGTTTCTGTTTCGACTTCTTTGTTTCGATCATTGAAAGCAGGCAGTAGCTACTTTTTTTTTTAAAATTTCTACATCGCATTACGTCTCTAATTCGGATATGCTAGGGATTGTCTCAATAAGTTTTACGGCTTAACTGTTTAACTTCAAATTTTCCCGTTATTTCTTCTTCTTCTTTTTTTTTTCTTCAATCAGATATGCTTTCAATAAGCTTTACAAGTATCCGCCTAGTGGGCGTATTCGTTTTGCAAGACTCGGATGTGGGGCAGCATGAACAGGTCAATGAATCTGAAGGTTGTTGCTCTGTTCCTATCTCACCTTCACCATCAATCTCCTTATCATACTCATCGCTACAATTATCTGGCATGCACTGGAGCGAAATCATCTCTCATTCACTCGGTTTCGATTCTTTGAGCGGTGGATGAAGGGATGTATCATGCATGTATCACATACTTCTGCAATCAAGTGAGTAGCAAATGACAGTATTTGACAATTTTTGAGCTTCCAAGGAAATAATTTAGATATTGATATCTCTTCCGAGCGCACATGTAGTCCGAAGGAGGGTGAGGGGGAACTTGGGCAGGCAGAGTACATCACTTATTTATCCCAGTGACAGTCATCCTTTTCACTGGACGAGAAAATTCCGGGGCATATGAATTATTTCGCTTGTCCAAGAACGGGATGTATTTACTACAACTATTCAGTTGGTATTTCCTTGCGGCATTCATGTCGTTGGAGAGGGGGGATGGGGGAGGGGGGGAAAGAAGCGGACATTTAAGTTAGCGAGCCACTTACAGATGTTTGGACCAAGCCTCAAAGAGGTGAAGAGAATCTGGGGTGCCACCATCGCGGTTTTTAGATACCCTGTTTGGAATGTCCTCCCGAGGCCATGAGCGCGAAAAGTTTTCGCGAAAGAGATGATGATAAAAAGAGAGAAATGCAAGATAGGCCGAAAGGGCATGGCGGAATGAAATCCGCATGTTGGTTCACATATCCATATCCCACACTTAGTCGCATTGGCAATTCAGGTAATTCTTAATCAGTCCGCTATACGTGACGTATGCTTTGAAATGAAAAGTGATCTTTTTTTCCCAATTGATATCCATTATTCAACTGCAATCCCTGCGATGTACGATTGCGACTCATACCAGATAAGTGGCGTCATAATGAGTGGTCAGAAAACTCATTACGTATTTCTCTATCCCATTACCATGTGTTTTCGATTAATCATGCGACGGGAATCCATCATCGCGCCCGTAATCGCATTTTTCATATCGACTATCATTGTAGCGAGGGTTGATTGAGGGATTTGCATGTGAGTGAAGTCTTGACGTGCTGGCAGGGCTCTGCGAGAGTCTCATTTGATGCTCTATTAATATATCTCAAAATTTTGGTTATTTTTCGCATTCACCCTGATGAGCATACCTTTCGTCAGCACCTTTTCACAATACAACCGTGTTCGTAATTTTCGCATCAGTTTGAATTCCCACGAGCCTTCCGCGATGTTTAATTGCCAGGAATTGTGGTCGCGACTAGGACTGTTGCGAACAATATTGATAAATATGGTCCCTCCTCTCGCGCTCGTCATTGCACATAATTTCATTCGACACTGGTATCGTTTTCTTCTCGCTATTTTTTCATGTATATCCTCTGTTGGTGAGCTTCAGCTTTGTCGGTAGTATGGCTGCCTTCTCTTTGGAGCTCATGACGATCTCCGATAATAGCACATCCTTCCGGTATGGCTCTCGATTTGTTTGCTTATCTCTCGAGCAGCGGAGCAGTAGTTCTTTTCTGTTCTTCATTTTTGTGCATCTTCATCCTTAGAAGGCAATTGCAGCGCTCATATCCACAACTCATAGCCTGATATATATGGATTGTATGTACAGGCCAGGCAAAACTTCTAACAGTTGATAAGCATTCCGATTGGTTGGAAGCTTGTACAGTAATAATTACTTTTGCGTTTGTTTATTGCTGCCATCGCTCGTAACTGGTAACTCTTGATATCGTATTAACAAGTAATCAGTGGAATGCGGAATGGAACAAGCAATGGGAATATCGGATTCCAGTGGCACTTGTGAGTTCTTTAGAACTGCATGCTGGGAATTACAGAGTTGTCTTGGTTTATTCTAATATAGACTCTGTTTCTGATTGGAAATCGTTTCGTTTCGAGCTGTTAATGTTTTGGTATTTCGCAATCCTAGCGCTTATGGCTTGCCTCGCTTGGCTTCATCTTTGATAGAGTTTTTGTTTATTTTATTACTGTTTGCATGGCTTAGGGTGAACGTTCTAGGAACGAATAGATGGACATATAATAACATTATTTTCCTGGATGCCCATGGCTCTGTTCCAAGATTATAGTAGTTTTGAGATAGATGTAGCTAATTTGGCTCTTGGACATTCTCATCGCAATACGTTTGTCTGTTGGTCCTATTCTCCGTGCATAAACACATGATGGGTTGTTAGTGGTCGACTAGAGCAGGGGCAAGCGAGATAATTACGGCGGCATATTGAGATTATTAGCCATAGTAATCAACAGCGTCACCCAACGTTCTGAAGTGTTTCGAGTAGCTTTGCTATCACATTCACGTCGGAGCTCTTTTTCCACTGTTCGGTCGCGTGGGACGGACGCGATTTAGAAACGCCGCCGCCTCACTCCATGTCCATGGATTTTGTATTGTAAATGATCAAAAACTTGAATTCACCAAACACTTTTGGCGGTGTTCAATGCGTAAAGGTCAACTAAGAGCACATGACAGTAGGATTTTGATCAGAAATACGAGAACTGGTGCTGAAAAGGCAAAATTGGTTCATTTTCGCTGCAGTGGGAAATTAAAGCATTTTTGCATTGATTGTTCCACCAAAAACGCGTAAGTTACCATTCGCAGAGATTTTTTATTTACTTCTGGTGCTCTTTTCTTTCGAGAGTTCATGGGAATATAAAGAATAAGACGACCCAACCAAACCAAAAATCTAGTGCGGCCCAGAAAATTTTTCTAAATTGGAGCATATCCATTCTTGCAGGGACCAAGATGTTCGGGGTTATATGTAATTCTCTGATTATTTCACTGATATCGAAAATATGAAACAAAACCATGATATTAGCAAATGGCAGGCAATTATTTGCTGGCAGGCCATATGGGCTGTCATCGTCCCACGAGCAATCGTAAGTGGCAGCCCATATGGGCTGCCATCGGCGTGAATGTGTTAACATCTTTGGATGCGAACTTCACTGTTATAGGGTAATATCTCACAGTTAGTGAATACAGTACGATAGAGTAGAAATGCTTTTCGTCTTTTGTTCTGAATCCAATCTCCTCCTTTCCTGATCCCTCCATTGTTCAGAATCGTCACAGAGTTTATGAATATCAACGATAGATAGTGAACTAGTGAATAGGCAAACTTGATTAGTGAGCCGCTCACCTGAGCACTTGGCGGGAAAAGTCAATCTAAGGATCAAGAAATGGAGTCGCTCCGTACTAATTTTTCTGTTTCATTCGCCAGGTTTCAAGAGGCGTTCCACATTTCTAGGTCAAAGCTCAAATATTTTTGTGATGGAACTCATTTGAATTTAGGAGAATACTGCACCCAGACAGCTTGTGAGCAGAAAAGGATCAGGAGCTTTTTTTGCTAGTATTTGCGATCAAGTTTCGTCGGTGACGTTTAGGGCTATCCCGCGCCAGTCTTCAAGTGGAAGCAAGAGTCAACTGAGAATTTGAAGAAAGTCGCTCTGTGAGGGGTAATCACACGCACTCGTGTGGTTGAAGAGTTTACCTTCCAAACCTCCCGGCATGTGTAAATAGCGTAGGTTTGTAAATTGCAGGAAACTCGAATTTTACTGAAATTCTTGATTTTCAAGAACTCAGGTCGCCTCACATGTTGTCATTCTCATAATGACGATATTTGATTGAAAGGTCTCCTTCAATGGTGCTTTATCAGTTGTTAGAAAGTGTCTAAACAAGATGTTCTCTCCTGCTTCTCGTCCTATTGTTTTTCGATCACTCAGAATTTGCCCTAGTAGCTCCTTTTTCAGTGGTGCTGCTAGACGTCGAAATAGTCTCGTAAATCTGACGGCCTTTCGCCCTTTTCTTGTTCTTTATTTGGCCTTATGCGGTCTGGACTTGGCGATGTTATCACAGGCATTTCGGTTCCTTAGCGGTTTTCGAAAAAAAAAGTGTGTTAAAAGTGCATCCCCTGAGAATAGCACACGTTTGTGCGTTTCACGATGCATTACCGCCATGTCATTGGTGTCTTTTTGTGCTTGATCGCCCATCTGATGATTCAGAATTTCATTCATCATAGCGTCCGCAGCATTACTTTAAGTCCTGTTTTCGATTTCAACATTCTTTGCTTGCGGAACACTACTCAGCTAAGCAGATTAATGCGCTTCCCATCCAATGATCTGTGATTCTTGATAAACACGCACGCCTGCTCACGAGTCCCGTCCCGAAGGCATTTGAAACTTCTTCTGCACATTCCTTGGTATAAATTGCAGACGTGTTGCCGTTATTCCGGTATTCTATTTTGTATGGAGCGAGCTAAAAAGACTCTTTTTCATTCACTCGCCACTGAAAACTCGCAGTTTGCGGAATAATATTGGACGTTTGCATTTGAACACTAAAAGGCAATCTCTGAACTATCACTTTACTTCAAAAAAAAAAACCTTTTACACGAATGACATCAGAAGGGGATAGGTGAAGATGGTGTGACGCCTGAGTTCAGCGAGATCCTCGATTCCTCGGCCATACAAAGCCCTTGTGAGCTCTGTCCGCACCCGGTATTCGATAAGGTTGGAGACAGACATGTTTTGGAGGATGCCGTTCTTTCTTTTTTTCCCTCTTCCTTCTAAATTTCAGTGTGAGCGCCTTTCGAAGACCACTTAGCTACTGCAAATCTTACTGGAGCAGGAGGTTACTTTTGGCAATATGACTAGCAAGGTGTCCTCCATAGGTAGCTAAATACAGAGGGGGGGGGGCAATAAAAGAAAGACATTCTGTCTCCGTACTCAAATCGATTTAGTCGCACTTTGCTGGATTCAAAGCTAGTGCGCTCAACTTAGAAATGAAGAGCACATTTCATTCCATAAGAATTTCTGCATAGTGGCCATCTACGTGGACGGCATCGGGAAAATTTGCCCCGGAAACATGGTGCACTGGTCGAGCTCGATGGGGTAGTCGACGGATTGGGCAGCGTTACGACGGGTTCCGAAGGGCGGGTTCTGAGGGGGTTTGCACAATTAGAGCTAATGTCCCTACGTACCTATCCCACATTGAATCGATTCGAAAATTGTGTAAGAGCTTCAGGCTGAAGCAGTTACTGTAGGGCATCCTGAGCTCGACGACGATAAAAGATGACGTCATATTCAGAAGACCGCGAGGGCAGTGGGGGAGGGATTGCGATCACTTATAGAGGGACATTTAGGGCAAACTATGCTGAAGAACTTTCGCTATTCTCGGCGATCCCTGCGAAGAAAAAAGGGCCGAAGTGCGACATGGGCAAAATGTCTTTTTTTGCCCCCCCCCCTGTATAGCAGCCGGCCAGCGCAGACTCCACGAGTGCAAGATAGCCTTTTTTTCTCTAACGCATTTGCGCTGGTAGCAGGCCATATGGGCTGCCAGCTAATATCGCTGGCAACCGTTTGTCGTTTTTTTTTCATAAGTTTAAATTGGATTACTAATACGGCTTTGTGCTTTCTATGTTTTTGATCATTTGCTACCCAAAATGCACGGTTGTAAGGTGAGGCGGCTGCAAAATCGCGCCCGTCCACCAAAGAAAAGCGGTGAAGAGCGCCGTCGTGAATAGCTAAAATCAACCCGCGCCAGTAGCCTGCCCCGGCTGATGTACCTTTGATGCAGCGGTGCGCTAGCGATTTTTTTGTAGCCTCTGATATTCGGCAAGTGAATTGTGTGCTATCATGGAATCTCCACTATGCGAGCCATTAGCTTGTGCGCCGGCTTACTGTTCGTACTCAAAATACCCCAGTGGTATGATAAGAGAGTGATACCAGAAATCGACCGTAAACAGAACTAGAAAACGATTTGTTCATGTTTTATCACTCTCATGAGTTGTTGTGATTGTGATGACCCTGTAACTGGTGTACATAAAAGACTGCCACTGGGTACGTTCTCGGTCATTGCGCAAAATGTTGGAGTCAAAGGTGAGGGTGCAGGAAGAGTTAGATCCAGGTGAATGTTGGGGTCGAATGCGGGAAAAGTGATAAAGTCATTACTCAGAGAAATCGAAATTGTTCATAAAATGTTGTGAGCGTTAAGGATACTTCGCAAATTGTTTGAAAAGTTAAAATCTGACAGTCTCAGATCCGCAGCATATGTCGCAGGTCCTTTTTTCTAACTCTCTCCAAGAAAGCACGAGTCATGTTTCGCGAAACCCCATGGATGCGGCGCTATCAGAAACGTTTCACGCTATGGATCAGTGTTGTGTTTAGTGCAATTCTTACATCCTTATGTGCATCTTGATGCATTGAAAAATGGCACTCAGTCCTTGGAGGTGGGGGACTTCGAGTGAGTGAGTCACTCACAGTACTTGGGGCTAAGCCTTAGGAGGGAATAAGAGGGAGAGAACGTGGGAGAATTATGAGAAATTGTTGTTCTGGTGCTCATCCCATCTCCTGGGCTTAGTCCCATTGTCACCTACTAGCGGTTTCGAATGCTGTGTTTTGAATCCCCCTCTCCCTCGCTCCTCCCACACACGTCGACGACAGGCTGACGCGCATGCGCGTCAGAATTTTGGCACCGCATGGGACATTCTGACGCGCATGCGCGTCAGCATCTTTGCACGTATTTTTTCCGCACATGACTGACTTTTTTCGAGATGTCTTGCTTCTATTCTATAGACTACAATTCCTGAAAACTATAAACGGCATGGTCCATTCGGGG
>KZ346777.1:23518-38021 GCA_002352805.1 Teladorsagia circumcincta | reverse complement strand
TCTTCTGGCCACTAGTCTCAACTTCTGAACGAATTACTCTGGCCGACAGTCCTTGCGCGACTCCGCGGTTCTTGCGCGATTGCGTGTGAACTGCACCGAAGGAATGCTACCTGTATTTTTGTTGCTATTACTCGCTTACACCTTTAATTATCATCTTTTTTTTTCGTATGGACGCGTATGTCTTTGTTTGTATTCTTGTATGACTGTTGCGCCGTTGCGCTAATTCAGACAACTCGTCCAACACGCCCGCCACTTATATTGAAGGGCGTCCTTGTTTAAGAGGTTCATCTGCGGTTTCCTTGGTTTCTTTTTATATTTGCAGCCAACTCGACACCCACACTTTTATTATCTACCGCTTTTACCCCACCAAATCAATATGGGGGGTGTTGCTTCAAATAGGAGTCCGGCCTCATGAGAGCAGCTTGGTGCACAGGTGCTTTTAAGTTCTCTCATCGCTTCTTTTCACATCGCAGTGCCTCATTGGTGGACGAGATTTTCTTTGCACGTTCAAAATGGTACCTTTTGTCACACACCCATAGGACACAAGCCAGAACATTCGTTTTTCCTTTTCAATCATCGGTTATCATAAATCCGCCAGTTTCTGTAAGAAACATCGAAAAAGAATGAAGTAGAATGCGCCATTCCTCTCGTTTATATACGAAAGCGTAGCCCTGTTTGAATACACACCAAGCCTAGGCAATGCATTGCACATGCTACTCGATCCTTATTTTGGTGTGTTTGCTGTCAAGCTGTCCTCCCATTTTAAGGAGTGAGGGTTCGCTGATCCAGGGAGGATCCCAAACATCAAATTGCACAAACGGCCAGCAGCGCCCTTAGCCATGCTTCCTATGACGCTGAGCTAATACCTGCTTTGCATTCAGAGAGGTGGTCTACACGCTTCACGCTGTACACCAGACCTATTCTGTGTTTTTCCTGCTCTCTAAGTGGTTCCTCTTCCAGCAAGTCATTCCAAGGATGCTAAAGGTTTTTCTACGTGGTGACAGCTGCTGATAGAGAGACACAGACTGGCAGTCAATCAGTCACATACGAGACTGAAAAGGCTTTTTGCAAGCGAATTCCAATCGATGAACGCTTTTCTCTCCTTGTTATCATTCCAAGCCTTTTCATGCCACGTTTGCTACAGTGCTTGGATTAGTTGAGAATTCGAAATGAATCTCCGCTATTTCTGTCATAGTCTGATCGCCTCGGAATCACAAAAGCTCATTGGCGCTTTCCCTTTGTCATCTCTCTAGTTTATGATTTTTCCAGCAAATAGTTCCCAGAAAAATTATTGTTGGCTGGCAAATAACTTTGTTACAATTTGTTATAAACTAGCTTTATTCTCCATTTATCTTTCTTTCTCCTTGAGCTCTCTTATTTCGTTCAACTTCGTTCGAACGCTCAATTCTCAACATTTCCAGCTAAGACCACGAATCACTGGCTTGTCTAAGCATGAACCATTTTCAAGGCCAGACCCCGATGAACCCTACCGTGACGGAAATCTCAGGGTGACGAGTAGGTTCCGACAGTTTTGGAAAATCGAAGGACCGTCAATAGGATCTTGAATTGGATTCTCCGCAACACCTTCTCCTCCTCAATCCATACCGTAATACTTATATAGTAAGGCACTCAGAAAAAAGGCGGCCGGCCCGCAGCTCACTGCATAGGTCAAGTCGCATTGAAAATGCCACCACTTGCGAGGTCGAGTGCGTGGCGCATCTCAAAACGGGATTGATCAACACCCAACATCTTCACGTATAAGTCTTTCGACACTCTGCTGCCACTTAGAGGATTCCACAATAAGGTTAAAGGTCCAAGAAGGGGCAAGTTACAAGGAAAGGCTCAATTTGCTAAACAATTCTTTGAGCGGAATTATGAACCAAGGCAGCGGTCGGGACTCACAGTCAAAATGACGGAAGATCTGTCCTTGTTGTGTTTACTGTTTTTCATTCTTCAGGGACACAGCTAAACGGCTTTCAGTAGCCTACGTAATCCTAAAGAATACAGAAAAAGTAATTACGACAGGGGACCTACCCTACGACGTTTGGACCAGGGTCAACCGTCACGTTGGACCAATTTCAAAAAATTTACGACCCCCCTCCTTCAAGAGAGTCTAGGTACGACCCCCCCCACCTCCCAAACACTTATAATGCAATTACACTTGTTTGTGTATCGTTGCATACAACTATACATATCGAGCGCTACACCAGATTGAGCGCGGTAACATCAAATTCGCATTGGCGCGCACTATCTTCCCCTCTCTCCAGCGCCGGATAGATCGAGGCGGACTACTAATTTTCAATTAAGTGTATTTCTGTTGAACTTCAATATTTTCAGAACCCTTGCGAGATTTGTAATCTACGAAACAGCTAGTTTCAGAAAGCTACTACATTTGTGTATTGTCTTCGAATCTATGTCAGTTACGGGATAGAGAAACAAAAAAAAGAACTACCTTTTTCGTCTGGGCCGGATTTCACGGTTTTGCCTTCTCCCTGAAGCAACGACCATCTCTACCTTGATTGCCAATAAGCTGGCTTCCCTTAACGAAATCCACCTTCAATTGGTGCCACAATCTCTGAGGTATTGACAGCACTGAGTTGTCACAAGAACAGCTTGCAGGACTAGCCGATGCACGAATCAGTTTTTGTCCAATAGGGAGAGTTTCGATCCAGGATTTGACTTGGGGTGGTAAGTGGAGCCACTTACTGCTGTACTTCGTGCCTATGTAATAGTTTCTACAAATTACTCGAGCAAAACATGACTTAGCATGGCAATAGCGGTGTGCTTCTTGCTTAAAAGCCCAGACACAAGAAGTGTGAACGATTTCCTTTCGTCTGTTGTTAAGACCCGTAAGAGAGAGCAGCTGCGGAACTCTCTTGCCTAGAAGTTGTTCGGCAAGGTTGCTAGAGACTTACATAGTCAGCTGCACCAGCTGCTGTGTTCCAGCCCGCGCAAGTTATTTTTGTGCTCTCATCATCTGCGCTCTCTCCCCTCATACGTACTCTCCTCTCGAGCTCAGTCTCTTATTGCCTTAGCACAACCATGCTACGAAGGTGAGCAAGCCCTTAGCCCAAACATTTCCAAGGGAATGTGTGTGCAATAATCACACCAGTTTAACATTGGGCATGCTCTTGAGGAATGCATTTGAAGTCCTAGATATGCGTATGTACCCTACGTTGTACAAAAAGACACAAATGCCATAGAGGCTAGGAAATAAGAAATTGCCCTCAGATTTCACTTTGATGATCATGTTATTGGTATCGTATTTTATGCCGTCATATTCGAGCCCTGATACGACTGGTTATCGAATTTATATAAACACAGAGAACCATATTGAGGGTGATTGTTGATGTCTCAAATTACTTGCCATATCACCACACGGAACGCCTTCACATAAACCCCCTCACACATTCGTACCACTGATAAACACATCGGAGTGGCTTTATCGACCATTCGGCTTACCTGGTCCTAACTAAAGACAGTTTTCACACCGAATCTCCTCAAAGGAATGGTTGGCCTGCTGCCAAGAAGTCAATTCGTGGTGCTAGTGTTGTTCAAAGTTTCAAGTATGCCGGGTATGGGTTTGCGTCACTGCAAAAATCCCGTCCACCTCAGAGATCACACCCCTTATCAATTGTTTAACCTGTAAAGGGAAGGCTTGTGTTTTTGCGACAGTACAAGAAAAGACAGCAATAAAAAAAGTAACGTTGGCAGGCCACTAACGTTACTTTTTTGAATTACTGCCTTGCCTATGCTATAACGGTTTAGCCAAATCTTCTTGACACCCGAAGTGTGAGAATTTCTTCGTGCTATACCGGTAACCTAAGGGCCAAGCCAACACCCTTGCTCAGCTAGTTCTTGTTTATTTTCTACCTTTCGTCATTGTTGCTGAGTTTGTTTTGATTTATTTTGTCTGCGATTCCGTATACAGTAAATTTCCGTAACTTAAGTTATCGTGAGGAATCATTTGGAAGTGAAATGAGTTAAGATACCACATCGAAGAGAGCAAGTATCAGTGTCACTTTTTAAAAGCAAAACGTGCCCCAAAGCAATTTTCTACTCTACTTAGCCCCCCATCCGAGACATGCCTGATCCATGAACGCCATGATCTTGCACTTCCCAGCTTGTCACACTTAGGGAAATGGGCAAAAAAGGTATTCTGCATACTTAGTATATGGTAACAAATGCGTTTTAGGTTGCTAGATTTGAACGAGAGCTCTCAGTTGAAAGTACAAGAGCGCTTCGCAATTCATCAGTGAAGAAAATTTATGGCAGCCTTCTACATCGACGACATCAGATAAAACATCCGCCGCGGGAACCTGGTGCATGGTTCGAGCCAACGAATTTCTCGATAGTTTGAGCTCAACGAGGTTCTCGACGGACCATGGGCCATTACGACGTTACCTATAACGTCGATCAGAGGGGGGGGGGGGGCTCTTGCCCAGTGAAAGTCTCTAAGAAGCTATAAGCCCGTGAACCGTTTGGAGAAGTTATTTCAGCTACAGACTGGAGGAAATACGGTGGTCCTCATTGAGCCCGGATGGCAGATGACGTCATCTTCTTCAGGCGGAGAGGGCAGTGGAGGAGGGCTCGCTTTTGCTTGGGGGGGAGGGGTGGGGAGTGGGCATCTGCGGAATAGTATACCATAAAATTCCCATCATCTACAATACCGTGGGCGACAAAAATTTTGCTGGTATGCGCCATTAGTAAAACGACTTTTTTGCCTCTCCTGTACATTGTATGGCTCACAAATCCTCTCTTTCTTGAGTTTTCTTGGTAATTCTAGTGAAGCCAATCGTCACGTCCGAAATTTCAATGGCTAAGGCAAATCCCTCTTCCTTACTTTCATCTCAACGCACTAGATCTCATAACACAGCTCATTTTTGACATATAGATGTTACGTGGTAATGAAGCTTCTGATTGAGCCACTCAGTTTGTGGACACCGCCTCCCCACTACCCGATCGCGACCATGCGATTGCCGCTCTTTTATCAACTAACTGTAGTGGATCGAGGTGCGAGTGATTATCTGAGTGTATCATTTCCGGCTCATTCTGGATGTCGGAGCCAGCAATGACATCCTTATTAATATGCTCCTTATTGACGCTGTGTATGAATCTAGTGTATTTCATGTTTCCTATAGGTTTTTTTTTCAAATTCACCGTTTGTGGGCACAT
This sequence comes from Teladorsagia circumcincta, assembly GCA_002352805.1. Lineage (NCBI taxonomy): Eukaryota > Metazoa > Nematoda > Chromadorea > Rhabditida > Trichostrongylidae > Teladorsagia > Teladorsagia circumcincta. The sequence goes on along the minus strand of KZ346777.1, from coordinate 32,846 downwards.
CTTGTGATGTAATAAATAAATAAATAAATAAATTACTGCAATCGTGGTGCTCTTCATAAGACTTTCTCCGGTCACTCCTTTGGTAATTCCATATACCTTAAAGGCAAAGTTCGGGCTTATACCACCCTAATAAGCCCTTTGAGTGGCTAGAAGTGCGTGAGACACAATTGCAGAAGATGCGCCACGTTCTTGCATCGAAACGCGTCGCTAAGACGATAGACGCTAAGTACTTTAGCACGCTCCACCAGTTGGGACACGCTCCGCCCACCCTTCGATATCTTGTCTGCGTCGCAGTGTTAATGTGCTATGCTCTCTCTCGTACTTCTCTATCACCCTCCGCGCTCACATTATCTCTCATCCCCTGCCGCTCTTCTGAACTTCTCCTCAGAGCAGAGCAAAAATCTCGTATTTCCTCTGTATTTCATCATTTTTCCTTTTTTTTTTCCACTGGCGCTCCACGTCCCACCCGTCAATTTCTCATTCGAATGAAATTACATCATCAATTTCATCCTGAATCTTGCCCTCAACGCTGCTCACTTCTACTATTCCGTCGTTGCGAATGCCAAGCGTTCATTTAGTCTGTTGCAATTATCAGCAGCTCGAGGATACAAATGCTTTATATAAGTCTTGAAACCGCAAAAATTGCTAAAGAACTTTCGATTCCATAAACGATTGCCTTCAAACCAAATCCTTTCCCGGGGCTACCGCTCGTTTCTTCAAACACGTTTCTGCTCAATGAATTTTGTCCCACAAGGGGTTACCATCCTTTGGATCTCAGTTCTCTGTCACTACCTGAGGAAAGAGGACGTAGATGTGCGAGAAAAAGAAACTGTTTCACCTCGAACCCTCCCCCACTCCCCTTCCCTTCGGGCTTACTACACGGCCCCTTTTAGGTAAGTCTAGGGACGAAACTACGCCTTAAAAATCGTGTTTCTAGCGACCGTTCAGCTATTCCCGTAGATGACGTGCAATCACGACGTTCACTGACTAATGGCCGACATTTCTTATCGAAGCATTCCGCGCTTGGAATGATAGATATGCGGGGCGACAATAGCCGCACCACGCTAACCTCCCCGACTTTGTCTTCCTTCCATCGCCCACTCGTTAACGAGCGCAACGCGGCTGTCTCAGATCTCGACGAGCTTTCCGGAGTTGTCTAACCAATTCACTCGCTTATTTATTCGCTCGACGGACCCATAGATGCGCTCGTACTGCAGTTTATCTATGGTGCTATTAATTAATTTGTTTACTTCAGAGATTGTTTACTGTTTGTTTAATTGTTACTGTTCCTGATCCCGACATCTTCAAAACACACATTGACGACCTCTGATCATCTTTTTTATTTACGAGATAGCTCGTGAATTGTTGTTTGTCCTGCCTTCCGGACTTATACTGCAATTACCGTACCAAATCGTACCCTCCCTTTCAAAAAACGAGAAGTGCGTCGGGTGCAGACTATACATCACAAAAGACGCCGGCTCCACGAAAAGTGGATGTTTTCTGCTAATAAAATCAATAACTTGTTATAGTTGTGTTCTATCATTTGTCATAGATTACAGCTATCATTTACCAAAACTCTGCTACCACCATGAATCCCTCCTAGCCAGATTTACTTGGAGGCCGTCGTTTGTGGTGTATGGTCTGCACGCGACGCTCTTCTCGTTTTTCGAAAGGTTCAGGGTGTATATTTTACAAGGAAAGCAATGATTCTCAGAAGATTTTCGGAACATTTGTGGTTGTTATAATTGAAATAAAGTCTATAACCATGCAATTTCGAAATGCTATAAGAAATTTATAACAAGGAACTGGCCAATCTTGTGATCGATCATTTCTATATCTTCGTTAAACATGAACATTACATTTAGACAATACTTCTGTGTTTGTGAGGACTTTTCCAATGAAGGAAATGGTCACTTTTCCATAATTTCGGGGGGTCTTTCAATTTCTGACGACAAAAAAAAGTTTGCTACTGACCATAGACTTTTTGGCAGCTCTCAACCCACAGGATGTTTTTAGTTCCATAGCTCCAGGAGAAGTACTCTTGTGTTAGCACCTTTCTTTGACTCTACTAGTAGTACCGAAACCTTGCTAGTGAAGCTACAAGGAAAGGATAGCCCATGTTAGCACGTTGATATAATAAATGGGTATAGACGAATTAGTTCTTTGGAATGGTGAATTAGAGGTATCTTAGTCCAAACTTATGGTAAGTCATAGAAAGCGGCTTCATTTTCAAGAGCATAGTCCTTGGATCACATTCCGAATCGGATCCCATTACTCTAGCATAGCTTTCAGCCTCTGCAGGTCTGGTTACTGAGCACCAAATAGGTTTTGAAAAACTGATGGGCTAAACATGGGGTTTTTCGCTCCATTCAAGCAATTTTTCAAGTAGAACACACATTTGATCTTCCCTAGTATTTTGCCTAGTGGGTAAAAGCATGGCTCGTTAGATAAATGCGACACACTAGCAGCGAGCGCTTCGTTCTCTTAGGCCGATGTCAGACTTTGCGAATCGCGCGATTGGCAAAGTCTGACATCGGCCTTACGGTGCCTTATTGCAATTCGCCTTGAGTAGACGTGTTTTTGGAAAGGCTAGTTACGAGCATCAAACTGAAAGATGACTTGGAAGCCGCCCTATCGTACTTCCCTTTGCAAGAAGGAGCACTTTCTTTTTCTGCTTCCCTTTCCTCGTTTTCTTCTTTCACTGTTGTCAACCTATTATCTTCTACCTTATCCCCTTCATTCGTTTTCAATGGTCGGAAGATTGTTTGACTTCCCACTAGATCCCTTTTTTATGCAACTCCAATCATTCAACTTCTGAGTTCGGTAGTCCTGGTCCATTTACAAGCCGATCCCATACTTTCACCCCCAACTGATGGACCTAATTACTTATTATTCCATTCGAACTTGGTCACGACGGATTAACGAGTTGTAAAAAAAGTGGAATTTGTTCAGTTCTCGATAGATCCCATCTCAAGGACCATGACTCGGGACAACGTAAGGCTCCAATCAGTACGTCGGCAGCAGTTGTTCCGCAGACTGCTTTTTCTTCATTTTTCCTGCTCATACACATCGAACAACGAGGTCATCACTCTTGCAATCATTTCCTGTCTACTTGCAAAGCATGGTGGTTGTTCCATGGCATGCACGTTCTCTCCGACCATTCTGTGGTATAGGGCTACCAGCCAAGTCATCACGGCCTGTTCCAGGATCTCAGCACCCTCCTGATGGCTGATTGAGAGTATCAGATAGTTCCTGGTTCGAACTGTCACACTTATAACTCCGCCCCAGCGCTATAAATCCTTCTTGCAAGGGCTAGCAGGACTATGTTTGCAAAATGGCCAAAGATTTCCCTGAATCCTTGAAATTTCACATGACTCATTTCATTTTGAAAAAATTCTATACCATGTCTTTCAGAATGCGACCTAAAATCATGGATTACAATTTCCATGCAGGCTTAACCGTCTTCAAAACGCCCAAATCCGACCCCTGTGTTACGACGGGGCCGTATTCGGGATATTTGGAAATGGTGGTCGCCCGTTGGCAGTTACTGGTGATGGGAAGGGTGGTGTCGTATTGAGATCTTAGAGGGGGTCGTGGTGGTGGAGTGGAAGTAGGATAATCCCTTGGCACTGAACTTTTAAGTCTACATATGTTTTGGACGATAACGACTTGAAAAACATGGGGTTGAAATCATTTATCGATTTGATCAAAAAGCTCTAAAAAAAGATTCTCTATTCAAGCTCATCACATCATCGATTGCTTATTGATCATTAGAGGCTTACGATTGAATAAGTGAGAGTTAGGAAAGAACGTATTAGGGTAATGGGCCCATAAGTCGCCCACAGCGAACTGAGCGCATGGGTGGAGTCTGCGCCTTGCCACTACGGGTGCCTCATGGTCAGCCTTCCCACTAGTTCGATAGCAATATAGAGAGATTCGAGAGTGAGGATTTAGCGCAAGCTCCGCCCATACGATCGTCGATTTCAAAGTTTTAGACGATTTTTTTCTAAATTTTTTTTTCATCTCTGGTGGATAAAATAGCACGACTACTTCCGTTTCCTGACACATAACCTACACCTGTATAAGCTCGGAATTCGCCTTTAAAAGGTGAATAGCCCATTTGGTGGACCTCTGAGCAGCTTCCAATCATTTTGACGATTTTGAAACACCATCGTCCCATGGCTCATCCCTAGAAGTCAGAATGCTGATGAATTCCTTCAGTCGAAACTACTAGCAGGTCCTCCGAGAAAGCGTCGGTTTCGGAAGGGACACCAAAGTCTTTCGCTTTTTCTGTCTAAGCTAATCACCGACTGCGAAATCCATTTTCGGCGCCCACCCGTTCGATCCGAAGCGAGTTTTCGAGCGCCCGACTAGATCACCTAGCACTTCGACTGATGAATGGCTGAATAACGGGGGAGTGTCCTTTGGCTCGGTAGGATCAAGCGTGTCTCCTTGGCTGACTATATTCTTGGAACGGAAAGGCTTTGGCTTTGCGATATGCTTCCTAAGGTCTTCATCAAATTTTATGGGGTTTTCTGTTGAACACAAACCAGTTGTTTCGTTGGATTATGTTCCACAAGTATGTTACCTATGAGATATTTCGGCCAGACGCCTAGCTTCTGCCACCCACCTGCAATCATTCAGCTTTACGAGGCGAGGTAAAAAACGAAAGTGGGAATGCTCCCGGCCACGGGCATCCACGAACGTGGGGGCAATCCAAATCGACAGGGGCAGACTACTCGGTTCTGCTCGGCTTTGCATTCTGAAGAAATGCTGTCATCGGATGAAGTGCTCAGCAGCAGGTGGGGTGGGGTTGAGTATCGGCTTACCTATAGTAAGCGAATATTCATTGGAAGTTTTATAGAGATTCTGCATACAATGAAGGTAATGGAGGCTGGGTGAATCGATAACCCAAATGGCTTTCCATCTTACGAGTTATATTATTTTATTTCTACACAGATTTATATTCGGAGAAAACCATGAAAAGCTAAAATGGAGTGAAGTGGTGCTCCGGTAGCATAACTGGTAGCGTACTTGCCCGGACAGCAAGAGGTGCAGTTTCGAGTCCCGTCTGGGGCGAAAGTTTTGTTCACAACCCAGCATTCTTTGAATTTTGAATATTTTCAGAGAATTTTTAATCGCTGAAGTCGTAGAGTACCGAGACAATGACTTCTTTCTCTTGAACTTACTCAATCATCTAGCCGTTTTATCGCCGAGGATCATAGTTATAAATAAGTCGTAAAAAATATTTAATTTGTAATAATTTGTGATAATGTGTAAATAAAAATCTTCACTTTTTCAAATGCATATTGGTTGATCTCTCAGGCTGTAGCATGATTTTTTCTGAGTTTCCGTTTTCGAATAAACAAATCTGAGTTTTCTGCTAATCATTGGCTTGCCGATTCAGTCGAGTAAAACTTCCAAGGGAAGGGATGATTGGTGGGAAAATTATGTTCTTCCTGGTCTACTGACTCTACTCTATTGTTTCAGTATAGCGCTAGAAAAACCATTTCCTGAACATTTTTTCCCTGAGTGTGTACCTGAAGTCACGTTGCGACGTCGCACACAGTTGCGGTGTACTACACGCTACACCACTGGTTTTGAGGAAACGGGCATCTGGCTATTCGCCTCAAAACCAGTTGGCGACGGGCATTTGGTTATTCGCCTCAAAACCAGTTGTGTCGCGCGTACAGTGCCAAACCTACGCTACGCGCGGCAAATTTCGCGCGACATCGCGTCGTGACCTAACGATACTAGGAACATGTTCGACTTTTTCGAGATGTGTAATAGTCACTTAAGATCGCCGCGTCCCACAAAGTGCTCTCTAGTAACTCACGGCTCATGCTATCTATCGATTACCAATTATTTAAGGTGTTATCTTGAGCTGTTCCCAAAAAAACTACCCTTTAGGATTTTTTTTTAATTTTTTTTCTAGTAAAGCAAGAAATCCGTCATTATCCGACATTTCCCAACTGTAGACGCCTGCTTTCGCGCATAGAGCGCGCCACCAAAAAGTATCCACCTAATCAATACGGCCGTTCGGTCAGCTCGGTCAGCTAACCCTTTCACGCGCTCTAAACATGTCTACCGCGTGGGACCGGATTTTTCTCGTGAGATGCTGCCGTGGCCCCATTCCAAGTGTATTTTTTTGCGTTACTTATTACAAGGTTTTTCTCCTTGGGTTTTCTTGTGTTGGTCTAGCAATGATTGGTTGTGAGTTCGAATACCCAATCATTGCTTGGACTTGGAAAATTATCAAGTGGCAGTTGTCCAGGAATTATCTGCCGTGGCTCGCCGGTGAGATATGCGGTCCCACATGACCGAATTGGTGTGGCCCGCCGGCGGGCCATACGGTCGTCAAAGGGGTAAAATGTGGTGAACATTTATATGCGTGCCTTGAGACAGTGAGCTTGGACATGCCCTGATCTGCTTAACTTCCATCCATTCCTTTTTTCTAACCCCTGAATCCGATCTTTTGAATCGGCGGTCGTTTCACCATGACAAATACTCTCAATGTTTTTCTATCCCTAACGCTTTCATTTAGCACCGACATCACTAAATTAGCCAGGCAGAGCTATCAATATACCAATCAATTCAGCGAAAGGAAAAACAAGTTCTCTTCAAGCATGGCGAATCCCTCGTGCCAGACAAACGTCCACTCTATTTCATGTACATGTACATCGGCATATCTGTTCTACAGACGGGTGACTCAGAAGGGATCACAAGGGCCGAACCGCCGAGTGCCCATCACGTTCCACACGTTCCATTTTGTAGTAATATATGCACATGTCTCGATGTGTTTCTTCGACGATGTACAATTATGTTTTCGATTCTTTTTCTCTCCCACATGACACAATCGAACACATCAAGCGCTTCCATGAATTTATTGCCACTACACGAATTTTTGCGTGAGCGAGGGCCTGCTGGCCTCATCATCACAACGTCGGGTGCTTTGTAGCTCGGATCCCTGCTAAAGACCGCTCTGTAGAAACTCCATTCTCGCCCTAGGCCATTCTGTGGAAGTGACTCACATCAAAATGTTCCTTGCAATCGGCTCCTATTCGTGAAGTGTTCGAGTGCGTAGTAGACCCAGACAAAAAGGTCTAGAGGACCCATCACAGCGCTTTGATTCCTGTAGTACTGTGATGATATCACCTGGCCATTGAGGAGGGTTGCTACCTTGTAAGCCTAGAACTCGTGGAATCTGATATGTATCATGAGCTGTTGGTGGTGATGCCTAAAAGCGACGGGTTTTTAACTCACATGACTCCAGAAGCTCCTAAAAAGCTCCTAAAAAAGAGTTCAGCACAACGGATGGAGGTGCTGCACTGTGACGGACCTATGAGATCGAATTCTACCCTGGTCAATCCGCTCTTGCCAGACTTGTGGTGCGTCCCTCTGATTCCCTGAGGGGTACTTCAGTTTAGAACAGGATATCTTTGATCCCTTATATCGCCCGTGATTTTTATGCAGGCGCTAAGCTCCTCATTTTTGGTATCTCCATCTCTCTTCCTCTTCTCCTTTTGTTTTTTCTCTCTCTTCTTGTTTTCATCCTTCTAGTATTCACATATCGGCCACATCTGGCCATAAGTGGAAATAGTCGATCCAACTGTCCCTGAACACGATCTTTGGATCCAGAGATTGGCCCAGCACCTCTATAGAATGCTCCACGCACTCGGCCTTAGTGTGGAATCGCAGAGTGATTGGATTGCCAAACTCTTAAAGGAGGACTCCACGGAAAGGACGAAGGTTGAGTTAGGGAGAAATTGCCTAGCGGGGAGACCGCCGGACCTCTTGAGGGTGCGGATAGACAGGCAATCGGCAGCGGAAGGTTTGACCACGGAGAGCTAGCGTGGCGCAATCTTGGCGAGTCCGTCTGTCTTCGCCCACCGTCTGTCTAATCGCTCGCCACAGGTCTATACGCGGTGAGTGATTGGATAGCGGAGAGAGCGTTATGTTGAAGAGGGCACAGAGATGGGAGGCCATCAATGCCGAGATCAAGGCGAAAGAAAGGGGTCCCATTTCTCAGGTTCTGAGCCGTTTTTCATGGTTCCGCTTCCTTTCTGGTACTACTTACCATCACTACAGTAATTTGGAATAGGTTGAATTTTCATCGTAAATTCTGTCTTTAATATTACTTTCCAAACCCTTGCCTGACAGATATCCGAGGGATCCCTTCTACAGCCCCCGATTTTTGCACAGGCGCTGAGCTCCTAATTTTCAATCTCCCCCTTTTCCCCTCTCTCTTTCTCTCTTCTAGTTTATTGGCTCCCAAGAGCTAGGATTCTCGTACAGAATTAATCTATTACATTAAGTCTCTGTCTGTCTGTTCCGCATAGACGTGGCGTAACAATCGAATGTGATGAGTCACAGGCTTTGCTTTGAAGTTGCGCATTAATTATTCTACAGTCATTTTCATGCATGAAATCTATCTTCCTGGTACAAGAGCGTGTATACAATTTCGACAGAAATTGCACGGAAAGTTCAAAAATTCTACCACCTCCTCCTACAAAATCACAAAATACTTTTTTTTCTTTCCGGTTTGTTAGCAGTTAGTGGCTATGGAAAATAATAAAACGGTCAGCACTGAACAATCTTTCCAGAATGCGCCATGAAGTCCACTTAAGTCTGGGAAGAATGCTTAGCTCAGCTTAGCAGCTATAACCTTCACACATTGCAGTGACAAAACAGTGGCCACCTCACAACGAAAGTCTTTCAAGGTGTGGAGCACTTTCTGAAATATGTCCACTGCATTTTATCTGAACCCATGCGTGGACTACAAAACCGATGTTCATTTCGGCCGAGTGGTCCCGTGAAGCTGGAAAGCGGTGAAGAAATGGCCCAAGGTTCAATCCTTGGGATGGCAAAATTTTTGCATTTTAGGTTGGCGCTCGCATGTTTTGTCCAGATCGTGCCAGCGCCAGCTGTAGGTGTCATACTCGTAATCAGTATTAAGTGTTCTTTGCTGGAAGTTCCATACATTGCGCCAACCCTGCAAAATTACCCACAGGAGGCGGAGATTTTCGATCCTTTTTTGACCGTCAACGGATCGCTCAAGGAAAGAAGAAGAAAGAACCTGTAATTTTCAGTCTACACGAGAGCCCCTGAAAAAGTCATTTTGAGAAAGCGTTACACTGAGAGTACTCCTTTGTTAGCACCTTTGTATTGCAGCAACCCGGGCATTTCTGGAACGATCTAGGAAGGTTTTACTTTCTTCTCCAGTTGCATAGTGGCTCTTCTCCTTGCACCTTAAAGGCAAGGTTCGCGTTCAGACCCACCCTATGAGCCCTTAAAGTAGCTAGGAGGACAATAGAGGTTAGTGCAGGGC
>KZ346775.1:41047-51537 GCA_002352805.1 Teladorsagia circumcincta | reverse complement strand
AAAATTCTGCTTCTTTTCAAATTGGAATTATATTGATATTCAGAACTGTGTTTATATGTGTTACAATTCGCCCCTAAAGCCTTCTCCGGAAACGTTCTCAGATTTATGTTTTTGGAAAATTTGTAGTTGGAACTAAGATTATGCGTCGCAGTGTACGTTGACGACATCGCGCGTTTTGGGTTTTTGCACCGCTTAGGACAAGAGCGATTTTGCAAGCGCCACCGCCTCGCATCAATTACATGTATTCAAGCAGCAAATACGCAATACTTGGATACGACCAAGTCTTTTTGGTAATGTTGTGTGTGTCTAACTTATCGGAAGTAATAATAGTGAAATTTTGACCAAAATGCTGTTTCAATACTATGAAAAGGCGAATTTTGCTCACTTTCGCTCTAATCTTCTGCAAACTGTGTTTGTTCCGTAAAAACGCATATCTTACTAACAAATAGGTTTCTATTCACTAATACTATACTTTTTATCAACGTATTTACGTTAATAAAAAAGTAAAAGAAAACGAGGAATTAGCTAAACAGACATTTCGGTAAGGTTTGGAAATCCTCTGCTAAACTAAAAAAAATATTCGACCATTCTGAGAGCCACGTGATTTTAATGTTTGCTAATGTATGGCGTATAGAATGAGCTTGAAAGTGTTGGGAAGGAGTTCGGCATTTGTGGCGGTACCAACATGATGTCGCGATGCGCTTCAGAATCAGGGTCAACCGTCACGTTTGAACATTTTGGGAATTTTCGCCCCCCTCCCCTGTCGAGGGGGTCCAGTTGCGACCCTCTTGCAGGATCCAACCGTGACGATTGCAACCCCCTTTCCCCACCTCCACCACCAACACGTTTCTATAGTATTTAGCTCCGAGATCAGTGAACACCCAAAACTCCGCCCACTTTTTTCCCATAAAAATGCCGTCGAGGGGGGAGGGGGGCGGGGGGAGGGGGTATATAGCTACTTTGAAACAGTGAAAATTTCAAGAATTCACTATATTTCCCCATATCGCGGAAACCGCGAGTTCTGCAGAGAGGATAAAGTTCAACTCGTCTCTCATCTTATCAGATGGGGCATCATCTTATGTTTCTGCTGCTGCGGCCGAGCATTTCCCGCGGAACTTCAAGAGTTTTTAGCTGAATCGTGCAAAGGGATAAATTCCTATTCAATATCAAGCTATGCTATCAGCTTATGTTTCTGCGGGGCTGAGCCGAGAAGCATATCTCCGAGGGTGATGTTTTGGGAGGATGCTGAAAGCCTTTAGAGAAATGGTATAAATACACGCGTTTGAAATAAGGCATGGTATTCTGTCCTCCTCTGATGGCTGCGAGCGTCCCTTCCGCGAGCGGGGCACCCATGCGATGTTGCGATTTCCCCTCCCTGCGATTCATCTCTCTCTCTCTGCGATGCGACTTTATCATTTTTTCATACTTTTCAACGTAGGAAGATTAGGGCAGCTCGCTCATGGGGTAATATAGGTTTAGGTTCTTTATGCATTCGATTTTGATCATTTTTCACAGATTTTTTCATGTCATATGATGATATTTGGGTCGTACGTGTGATTCAAGTTTGCAAAGGTATTATTAAGGTTTAATTACCCAAGTTTGAGGTGTTGCACGGCAACAGTACTACAACCGCGTGGCAGACGAAAAGGACCAAGAAGGCCCTTTATTTTTACCCCATTTCACTTCTACTTCAACCCAACTTTACCTACATATATTCCCACCGCCTAATTTTGTCATTTTGAAACGGCAAATTTTTCAATTCACGCGACTCTCCTCCTCCCAAAACCACTAATGCGACCCCCTTCTTCGGCCCGTGACCAAAATGCGACCCCCTCGTTCGAACAGTTCGAACGGACGGTTGACGCTGGTCAGAATGTCCAATGCGGCTTCAGAATTCTGACGTGCATGCGAGTCAGCCTGTCATCGTGTCAACAGGTTGCCACTCGACTCAACTCACGGCTTGATTTCAGGTAGAGATCTCAGCCAACGACATTCTGTCATGCTGCACTGAGTGTGGTCAAGGGTAAGCGTTAAGAGTGCATGACCGATTCGAAATAACTCCTCTGTTGAGTGCTTACCCACCCAAGTGTTATTGACTGTTTCAGATGTCATGGAGGATGGCCGTATCGCGCCTGGAAATATTTTGCGAAAGAGGGTGCCGTAACGGGAGGACATTATGGAACTAAGGTGAGTCTCTAAGACGAACTTGATGGATTTCTCGCGGGCCCTCCATTCTTCTGTTTGTAGGACTGCTGCCGTCCTTACGAGATTCCCCCGTGTGGGTGGCACTGGTTCGAGCCCTACTACGATTGCCATGCCGCTTATAAAGGAACTCCGGTTTGTGTAAGAGAATGCCAACGAGGCTACGACAAGAACTATACCATGGACAAATATTACGGTAGGTGCATAACTAATATCACACAAAAGGAGCTCTGACAGCTCCGACAGTCGCTAAGCGCAGCCTACCCATGCTGGGCGACCCAATCTGAAAGTCCCCAGCTACAAAATCAGCGACCCTCAATAACTGGTTGGTTACAAGGGGTTCAAACGAATCACCCAATCACAACCAGCGTGAATAAAAACGAATAAATAGAACCTATATGAGCTGAGCATAGAGATAAATTTTCTTAACAAAAATAGCATATTCAGGCAAAACTGTCTACCGCTTACCGAAATCAGTGAAGGCCATTCAGAGGGACATCATGAAGAATGGTCCGGTCGTTGCCGTGTACACTGTTTACCAGGATTTCTTGCATTACAAAAGAGGAATCTATAAGGTCATTTACTGAGTATCTTCAAATTTGGATTTTTTCGCATTTCACATTTTCACTGAGCAGTCAAGTATAACCACTGATTTGAACAAAATATGTATGCTCTGTGCCTTAATGTCCACATATGGATTAGATCTGAATCTATAGGAGATCTATTTTTGCTCCCACTAATACTCACTAAGCGTGCTCAATTTCAAAAGATAGTATTATTTGTTCCATGAGTAGCACGCTACTTTTTCAATTATCCCCTCTTTATTATTCTTTCCTCTTCTGTTGGGGACATGCATTGCTCTATCGCTTCACACCCACCATTCACGGGCTTGCTGCTCAGAGGGCTGCAGCCAGGGTCAACCGTCGCGTTCGAACATTTTCGGGATTTTTGCGACTCCCCTTCCTGTCGAGAGGGGCCAGTTGCGACCCCCTTCCTCGGCCCGTAAGCAAAATGCGACCCCCTCGTTCGAACAGTTCGAACGGACGGTTGACCCTGACTGCAGCCCGGTGGTTTCACCATGACCAAGCCGACTTCACTCTCTGCCTATAATTCCTCATTCTCCACCTTGGCTATCGCCTCCTGGAGAACTCGTTAGTAGGAATGAGAAGTGTGGCTCTAAGAAAACCGGGTCAGAAGGTGGTCGTGGAAACAAGCAATGGCCATGGTAAAGCTGACCTTGTCCCAGGGTGTGCTCGACCATTTTTAGTTCCAAAAATATGTGGAAACATTTTTTTGGGGTCGTACTTCAAACATTCTTCATCCGAAAAGGATCAATGAAACTTAGAATCCGTTGATCCTTACCCAGACCATGTCACTGAGAAGTTTTCATTTTTACTGAGCTCTGAAGCTACTGAGTGCGACATTTTCTGATTTTTTTTTTTGCAGCATACCGCTGGTAAAGCAACAGGTTCCCATGCTGTGAAGATAATCGGATGGGGAAAGGAACGCGACACGCCCTATTGGATCATCGCCAACTCGTGGCACAACGATTGGGGAGAGAAGGGTGAGTATTACTGAATGCTATCTAAGAAATGGAGCCACCTTGAGGTGCGACTGGTGGAACTACTTGCCACAGGATTTTCAACTTGAGGATTCAAAAAATGAGGAATTGTTATCTCGAAAAAAAAATACCTGGTTCCTATCTTCCGGTACTATCTACCCGGAGAAAAAAGTGAAGTGGAGGTTGGGCATTTGCTGCAGTTCGACGTTTTCAGGCTTCTTCCGTATGATTCGTGGAATCAACGACTGCGGTATTGAAACACTTGTAGACGCTGGACTTGTCGGTGATGGTAGCAAATAAGAACATCCGGAAAAGACTGAAAGTGAATAAAGATGATTATCAACACTGATAAGTATTATAGTACTGTAATGTTTCGACTCTTATTCGACTAATTCGTTCGTGAACGAACACTTCAACTTTTCGAGCTTGACTTATAAGGACATTATCCAGCAATGTTGCCACGACCTATCTCACTAAATGGCCACCTGATCCCAGACTCAAGCCAGAAAAACGTCACTCGATGGGCCAAAACGGTCAAGGCGTGCGGTTCTTGGAGAAAAAACCACATACAGTAGCATGAAAAGTTGGGAGCTTTTATTTTTGATCTAGCGGAGCCAGTAAACAACGAAGTTGTCTCAAATTCACTTGTAGTATGTGAAGTTGAAAGCAGAATACGGTGCGCAACAGAATTTTTCAAAATCTCGCACGTTGGAAAATACGATTTCTTCCTCGTTATTATAATTTCTTCTTTCCAATAATTGCATGTTTTTGTTGATTTTAGTTTGATTATTGATTACTGTGTAAATTTCAGACGATTTCAATTCAAAGAATACCTTACTTTTAGTGCAGAGGTTCCTCTAAACTCTACCGTCCGAAGTACGGAGAAAGCTGTTTCTCATTAATTCAACTTTTACAAAGTCGATATTATCGAAATTTTCTAGGGTCATCAGAGTCGAGCAAACATAAAGAGAACGGCGCAGCCACAAGAATATCACAAAGAAATTGGACCTTCTCAAGACTTTAAAGATTGTTCCACGGTATCATCTGCCAAGAAAGGAGTTTTTTTCGGATTCTTCTCTCAGTTGATCGCAAGCAGAAGTGCTGCTGTACATCCTTTGGGACCTGACGAATATTGCGGAAGATGTTCTATCGAGGAGCCGTCATTGGGCATCTAGAGCAGGATGACTCAACTGGCCTCCACCCACATTCACGGAAGGCGAGAGGTACAAAATTGTGCTCTTTGACGAGTCGATTTTCTGCCTTCTTCAAAATGAGTTGTGAGCTTTGTTAGGTGATCTGTCAACTAGAAACCTCATTCCAGATATCAGATCCCGAAACTCAGGAAATGATTGAGCAGGGTCGTAGCGTTGTCTGTCGCTGTCTCGGACCATTCGGCGATTTCTGACTTCTTAGTAACCACAAGAACGTGGGCCGGCCCTAGTATAAGGATCACCTGTATCACCTGTTTCACCTGTCGTCCCGTTGATCATCGATTTGCTCGAGTGGGCGCCAGCAAGGTCTCCATTCGTCCTTGTCGCGTGCAAGAGTGGCCCAGTGGATTCGTCTCGCTCGAAGAACACCTCGTCCTTCCGTTCAGAGCTTTCGCAAAGAAGTCTGACCATCGGGCCGGCGGTCGTTCAGGTGTTCGTTTGACGTCCCGTGGGATCCACTCGATAACCGCCCGGGTCCAACGGTCATCACAGAATCGCATAACGTTTCCGGCCCACCTTATCTTCGATCCCTTGGCAAAAACGGCAGCGTCCCTGATCTTCGACCGTTGGCTTAGTTCGGAACTACGGGCACTTGCTGTATAGAGTTACTCCAAGCATCGTCCTCTCCACAGCGCGTTGGATAACGCTGACCGCATGCTCGTCCTGCCTGCGCAGAGTCCAAGTCTCTCAGGCGTAGGTTAGGGTAGGAAACTGCGGAATCGACGAAGTGGGCACGGCAGTATAAGGATAGTCTGAAAAATGCAATGCTTCCATTCGATAGTCACAGCTAGCAAAAATATAGGTCTTCCATCGAAACAATGATCCAATGCAGGCCTTCCTTCTCATTGTCGCCTTCCTGAACTCAGAAAATAATGCTGGTATGAGAGAACGAGTCAAAATTTGAAATATAACTGAGTGTGCACCAGAGGGAAGAGCTCGTTTATTGTTCCATCCACATTCCAGCAAAAAATTGCACCGAAAAGTTTGATTCAGCTAACAAAGGGAAGAGCTCAACTTCAGATCCCGGAAAGGATGTTGTAACTGATTCAGTGTCACTAGAAATGGCGCGATCGCAGATACTCAAAGTTACTCAACAAGTTTACAATTTCACATTCAGACCGGAGGGGAACTGTAGTGAATTCACATTGAAGCTGCAGAGCCTCCAAGTTTTTGACGCGCTATTCTCCGAAAAAAATTGTATTTTTCAAAATGTTTCAAAATGTCCGGTTTTAGGGGACCCTGTTTCGCTTCGTATTCTACACTTGATTTTGCATTCACTGTATGAATTTGAGGCATTTTCGTTGCTTGATGCCTGCGTAAGATCGGAAACAAAAAAGTTTCCATGGTTTTGACCGCTACTTTATTTCAAGGGTACGCTGAAACCCTGACTCTACTGAATGACGCATTTCTAAGATTTCGGAGGGGGACTTGGAAGCATGTTGGGTGGATCCAGGCTCATTAATTCAACGACAATGTCCAGGGAAGGGGAAAGGAGGCGTGTTTCGACGGTGGATTGGTAGACTCCCCAAGATGCGACTTGAATTGAATTATTTTATTGCCGCCGACACTCGTGAATACTAACATCTATTAACATCTTCTACGTCATAGATCCTGAAAACAATTATTGACATTACATTCATCAAAACTCATACAATTTATCTCCTAAGTTAGCGTTATGCTTGCTTAAGACGTGTGCAGGTCTCCTTTCCTCTCCCCTAGACATTGTCATTAAATTTATGAATCTGGATCCACCCAACATACTCCCAGCTCCCCCTCCGAAATCTCAGAAACGTCCTGGACCAAATTTGTCATCGCACCTCAGGTCAAGGATGCTCTATTTCGCTATCACAACCCAAAGATGCAGATGTCATTCAACTCATCAGCCCTTCTCCAACCGAGTAGCACTGTTGAGGGCAACCTTTGGGATGAAATGGTTATATAAGAGTGCATACTAACGGAGTGTGATGCGGAGAGGCCCGAAAGTGAAAAAGAAAACAGAAGAAACCAGCGAAAACTGTTAAATTAGAGGCTTGAACTTTTTGTAAGGTGGGGTGGGGTACAACGGATATTCAGAGCCAGATAAGAAAAGAAAATGAGAGGGAGTGTAAGAGAGGCTCAGAAAACTGACCGTTGCGGCCGCCTTCCAACAGCTACCGGTCATGGCTGTAATCGGGAGCAGTTGGTTAGATCCCAGCACTCTGTTCGTGCTCATTCGAGCGCGGCTCAGTAGTTCACTGGCAACGTTTAAACAGCTATACACATCTGTATTTTACCTACCGGAATAACTGCTCGATGATCTTATCCCGAGGCAAGGTCAATCGTCCGTTGGACAAAGTCCAACGAGGGGGTCGTATTTGTCGAACCGAAGGGGGGGGGGTCGTATTCATAAAGGACAACGTTGCAATAGGTAGGTGAGAGGCATAAATTCCATGTTCTTCTCCGAATATTAACTACAAACGAGTGCGCGGCGCAACCCATAGTAGAAGCGTTCACTGCAAAGAAGTGCATATTTGACTGTTAACGTGCACAAATATGCTCTTGATGAGAACCAATGCTTTCAAAGTAGACCTAATTTAATAAAAGAGTGACCACTTGGGTAGATTGGCTGCCAAAGGCTTACAAGAAAAGTTTGAGGGAAAAAATATTTGCCTATTGGCGATTTCTAAAAGTGTTGGTATCTATTATGAAGCACAAAACTTGTGCGATGTCATGCTATCATTATCCCCCATAAGATTGAGTTTGAAGAGAGATGTGAGTGTTCAAGTGTTGAAAACTCGTGTTTCTAGGAGAGAAGCTCCGAAAATGCATAAAAAAAACGGTCCAACGGAGCGATTTTTTAAACGGGCCATTTTGGAAACGAGACAAAGTATTCATTCGAAAGCGCTAGCCCTCTAGTTTCTTCCAGGGAGACAAGATTTGCAAAAAGTTGAGTCTGAAAAAAGTTATAACAATTCAAAGCCGAAAAACTGGCGCTCCGCGGAAAATCGGTCCACGATTTCCCCAAAAAGGTCCAACGGGACGATTTTTTGAGTCCATTAATTTTGAAAAAAGCTAAAGCATTTATTAGAAAGCTCAAACCTTCTAGTTTAACCCAGGGGGACAAGATTTGCAAAAGGCTAATTCTGAAGAAAGTTGTAGTCATTAAAAGCCAAAAAAACCGGTCCCGAAAAAAAACGGTCCAACGGGGCGATTTTTTGTAGAAAGGAAACTATGCAAAAACTAAAGTACTTTTTGGAAAGACAACAATCTGGACTTTCAGAATTTTCAAACCGCTTCTCTCACTTTTATGTTTTAAGAAAATTACAACCTTTCAAATTAAGAAGTGAGCATTTCTGTGAATTTTTGTTTTTCTATCTCATAACTAACCGAGTTTCGAAGACACTGCATAAAAGTGGTAGTTTCTTAAAACTAGCGATTTCGTGGATTACGATTCTCCTTAGTGTCCTGAAAAATATTGGGTTGAACAGAAAAACACTCGATTGAAAATAAGTAGTCCGCCTCGATCTGTCCGGCGCTGGGCAGAGGGGAAGATTGTGCGCGCCAATGCGAACTTGATGTTACCGCGCTCAATCTGGTGTAGCGCTCGACATAGCTGTACGAAGCAGTACGCAGAGTACACAAATACCAAGTGTAAGTGCATGATAAGTGTTTGGGAGGTAGGGGGGGGTCTTACCGAGACTGGCCTAAAGGAGGGGGGTCGTAAATTTTTCGAAATCGGTCCAACGTGACGGTTGACTCTGTCCCGAGGATTGCCGTTCCTCACCCCCCCCCCCCCACTAATCAATCAACACGAAGGGCAAGAAGATGCGAGGCCCAATCGTAGGAATCCGTTCGCGGGCCTCTTTCATGAATATTTCAACCTTAGGCTCCGCTGCCAAGCATTCGATTCCGTTAAACAGTAGTGTATAAGAATCTAAAGAAGAAACCACCACACGAAAGAAACAGTCATGCTCTCAAGAATTTGGCGCCCGAAGGCACCGAATAAAAAAAATGGTAGGTAGCTAGTTGGAGCCAAAATATAGTGCTATTAGGTGCAGACCATGATAAATACAGACAATCAGTTTATTGAAAACTATTTATTCCATATGTGGTTTATTGTGATAGATCACATCGTCAACGGAAGTCTCCAGCAATGACATCCGACTCGAAACCGCAGTTGTCCACTCCTCGTACAATACGGAAGTAACCTTAAAAATAATTTAAGGATGCACCGCTCACGAATGTCTCTGATTCAGAAATGGTTTAGCTTCATAGCACAAGGTGCGCATGGTCTTATGGACAAGGTCAACCTATAGAACATCAAGCTCTTGGCTAATGCATGCCTCGAAATGGGACACGATAGGAGGCCCGTCTAGCAGCAAGAAGGTAGAGACGCAGACAGACCAGCAGACGAGCTCAGCGCGTGCTGAGCGTGTGGGCTGTACTATAGTACATTCTATTTAATTTGACGCTAAATCGCTACAGTATGCGATGCGGCTCGTCCGCTGACCAGTTTACGTCTCGCCGCGCGACGGGCCTCCTGTCAGGTACCCCTAAAAACAAAGTGAAATGACTAGGTTCAGCCACTGACAAGTGGAGAGTTTTCGAACTTTCCACTTATCTTCTCAAGATTCATATATTTAGACGTATCCCGCAGTATAAGAATTACTAATTTGCAATCTGTATGCGCTTTTCTTTTGCTCGGCGCGTGCCTGTCCTAGGCGCGTGCGGTCGCGACGCGCCGTTGCCCACGCGTCTTTACGGAGTGGAGCATCATGAGTCAGTTAACAAAGTATAGGTTATATCATTTTTCATGTTACAAGGACAAAAATGTCCTTGTATCACGTACCGCCATCCTCTCCCCAGTCGGTGTTCCATGAGTTGGCAACGGTCCAATATTTCGTTCCGTTTTCCACACCCCATCCAATGATTTTCACGCCATGTCCTCCCATCGGTTTACCCGCTGTGTGCTGAAAAACAAAAGGGAATAAATTGTTATAGCACGCGTCCGACCATATAGCCTAAGAACGGGGTTCACAATCTCAGAGCCGCTACGCGACCGCATGCAGCACTTTTGGTTGGACCCAATCAAGAACGAAAGCTGACATGAATTTCTGCACTCACCACATAAATTCCCCCTGTATAAAGCATAAAGTCGGCATAGACGGTAAATGCCGCCTGAACAGGTCCATTTGTCATGATCTCTGCTCGGATGGCAGCCTCATCACTAGGAACCTGATAAACTGAAGTCACTGAAAACTAGCTGATTAGTCAGTATTCCCAGAAAATTCAAATCTAACAAGGAGGGTTTTGGGGTAAGCCGCGCCTCTTCGAGGCATTGTTGTGCATGTTCTAGGGATATACGCACTGGTCACAAAACCATTTTTCAAACCGTTCCATTCTCGCTGAAACGTATTGTAAGTGAAAGTGAAGTGACAAAGGAAGTGAAATATCAATTACGGGAGCTGCCCAACCCGCTTTCCCCCATCCCACCACTCATTAATCGCGAATTTTGACCTTAAAAACAGTAAGCACAA
>KZ346775.1:7565-20081 GCA_002352805.1 Teladorsagia circumcincta | reverse complement strand
GGATGTTGACTGCTAATAGAAAAAAAAGCAAACAAAATCGCCGGCGAAGCTTTCAAACAGGTTTCCCCTTCGGGGTTAGGTAAGGGATGGGCGGACGAGTTGTCTAAACTAGCTTGCTTTGCCGGCATTTATTATTGGTTCGTACCAGCAGAAAATGCGGCTGCAGTCGCATTTTCACTAATACGACATATGCATCAGTATAAGCATAGAAATACAATAATTAGGTGAGTTGAGCGATCAAAATTGATCAAAGTGGGGGGAGGCAACTTTGATTTCAAATCGCGGGACTATTCAGAAAAAATCGTGACGAATATTATCTCTCGAAAACATGGTTACATCACATACCTCCGTCTTCTCCCCAGTCGGTATTCCAAGAGTTGGCGACCGTCCAATACTTCGTGCCATTTTCCACTCCCCATCCAATGATTTTCACAGCGTGTCCGCCCCTTTGTTTTCCAGCTGTGTGCTGGAAAGAACAGCCACAAAGTGCTAGTTAGAGATCTACAAAAATAATAAATAGAATCGTTGCTTATCACTGGACGTTGTAATGGGAGGCACCTAGGCGCTATCATATTTTTCACATTCAATTCCATGATCCTCATGCCGTGACGCAACCGCGCGCGGCGCCCTTCATCAGCTTATCGTCCGTGGGATGGGTTTGAGTTCACAGCGCGTGATGTTGGCTTACTGTAGCCAAACCAGTCACGTCACAATGGCAATATTATGAAATCCTTAGACCGATGTCACACTTTGCGAATCGCGCGATTCGCTAGCGTCTGCGGTAGCGTCGCGGCCAGTGAATCGCTCCATTGGCTGATACCGCACGCGACTACCGAGCGAATCGCGCGATTCGCGAAGTTTGACATCGGCCTTACTTTGCTGTAAAAATTGTCATAGAAATCTTACCACATAAATTCCACCTTTGTAAAGCGGAAAGTCTTCATAGACGATGAATGCCGCTTGAACTGGTCCATTTTTCATGATTTCTGCTCGAATAGCGGCTTCATTACTGGGAACTGGATACACCGAAGTCGCTGAAACAAAAGAGGATTAGGTCGACAAGCTTGTCATTAAGGATCGAGGTAGAATCAGGAAGATTTTGAGCTAGAATCAGGTCAGACTTAATCACAATCGATACGCCTCTCTTCTTCGAATGAACAAAGTGTTCCAGTCGCATTATGTCTGAGATGATCATACTTCCATTTGTTGCCACACATCTCTGACTTCTTCCAAGAAGAAGCAGCTACAATGCCCAAAACGGGACAGGTTGTAGGTCATTCCTTGAGGATGTAGCGACTTTACTGCACGAAATTGGTAGGGAGAGGCGCTATGGTCCAAGAAATGCTCATGGGGCTCTACAAAACACATAGGATACCGCCGTGGAATTGAAGTCAAGGGACGTATTCGCTCTCTTCCATGTCTATGTTTTTCATCTCCGATTCCTCTCCCTTTCACTGGCGCCCAATTTGCCTCTTATATTTCTTCACTGCTTGAAGAAAAGGCCCTCATTCCGAGTGTGCCCGGTGGTTTCTATCCCCTTTGTTGCTCACTATCGGTCCGTTTCGCGTCTCATTTTCCAGTGAAGTTAGCCAATTGGTTCGATCGTGCAGTGTGCCTTCAAATCACAAACGAGCAAATGAGTTGGATGGGAAAGAAGTCGACACGTCCAAAAACTACAAACTTGAACATACCGTAGACTTTATCACGCTCATAGCGTTTTCCGTATCCATATTGGCAATACTTCTTGCACGCCGGTGTCTGATAAGTGTGCTCTGGACATTCGCCATAGTTTTTCTGATCTTTGTGTTGTCCACATGGATGGAAGGCGTACGGTTTACAGACACCCTGAAAAGCGTATTCCAAGTTGTATTGGGCTAGTCTTGAAGACGGCCACATGGGAGAGGAAAGGCGTGAGAGATCATCAGAGACCAGCAGCATCACCGATGACAGAATCACAAACCTGATCCACTCGAAGAAGGATTCCGCGATAAACTGGAGTTTGAGGAAGTGGAAGCATCACAATTAAAAGGTGGAAGCTCTACAAAAGAGAGGGACGATCCTGTCCCGTAGCGAGGGGTACGCCTAGTTACCCAGCAGGTGGGTGGCTGCGGCGCGCGGCTCTGCACGCTCATCTTGGCTACTCCTCGCCGTATGACTCTAGCCGCTGACTCTTGCTGCTTCGGAGGAGAGACGGAGCCAAACTTTCATGTTTTTGAAGTCAACATCGACGAGATCGCTCCGACGCGGAAATCAATTGAAAGGACAGGATGACAGGCCGTTATCCTTGGTTTTCTCCATCTTCAAATCATTAACGCTCCGACTATTTCCAGAGGGCGATCAAATCATCGTAAGTCTACCTTTAACCAGTAATCACTTGCTTGTTGAGAAATACTAGGCCAATTCGTGCTCCCTTTAACCATAGATATGGCCCCCTCTCCTCTCCCTATCTTCCTAGTCTATGGTGTCATAGCTATGTTGAACTTCGGACACGTACGCACCCATCAAAACCAGGAAAGTGCGTCGAGAGATGGGAAAAGGAGGAGAGAACGTCCTTCATACATGGCCCTTTACAAGCCTACGATGTCTCCTTTATGAAACAAAGATTCAGAACTCCAAAGCAGTCCGCTGTTGCGGAGTCTTTGAACGAATTCGTATGCACAGCCGCCGCAATGCTGGAAATTCTATTCCTTTTTTGCTACCATGATGGGATGGATTCAGACCGCCTATATACGCGTGGTCAGTAAGTTCTGTCGAAGGCTTCGTATCTGTGTCAATGCGGACGGCAGCCACTTCGAGAAGAAAGTTCGATCTTCGTTCGTTAACTTTCACTGAACATATTTCTGTTACCTATTTGTCCCTTTCTAGCTTTATCAATAAATACTTCATGACCGCTTTACCCTGTTACCGTGATATGTGGTCACCCTGCGCTTACCTGTTCTTCATAGCGTCCTCCGCTACACACGCCATTTCTTTGGACATACTTCCATGCTTTATCAAGGTAACCTCCATGGCATCTGTAAGTAACGTGAGCCACAATATCAAGCATTCAGTATCTACTGGACAGAACATCTACATGTGCGAGGACATAGGGTGCAAACTTTGTGCGGAACAGCAACGGTTACGAAGGACACAAGCTAAAACACCTTCTACCCGCTGTGAAGCTCCCCTTGCCGAAGGCAGGTAAGCTTGTACAGGTGTGAGGAAGATTACACCAATGCAACATGGAAGATGATTGGATTACGAGATGTGAGCTCTTTCCCTCAAATTTCCATCGGCTCATTTGTGTGTTCAAATGTTTCGACCGTGAACCACTGGATTTGGAAAGATGAGGCTGAACAGAGAAACCTCGTTTCAGAGCTGAGGACGTGTCGGTGAAGCCTTGTGACAACCACATTCACAACTTATGCAAGCCACAGTTAACTTCACCACATCATTCTTACACCAGTAGATGTCTGGATGTCCACTGTGACAGACTCTATAAATTATCCACACACATTGAAGGTCTGTTTGTTGTGAAGAGACGAGTTATTCTAACAAAGGTCAGGTCTAGATGAAAATAATTTTTAGTCCCCAGCAATGAGTCACATGGGTAGTGAAAGAACAATTATGAAACGAAGCAACACAACATGATTAATGCTTATATTGCAGAGTAGTAAACCTACCCATATCCGCAGAATTCTCCACAGCACGCAAGGATGTCAGTGTCCGAAAGTATCATCTGAAATGGTGCCACTTATGCCTCACATGCCATGGCGCAGAAAGCCTTCCTTATGCTTGGTGCGTGATGTAATGCACCGGCGGCTAGGAGAAGCTTCGATAGCTTACCTTCTTCCTTCCACTGGTCTGAATACATAGACGATCGGACATAGTTGATGCAGCCGAGACAGCCCAGCAGGATCCTGTAAGAGGTGAGAGCGACATCAGTAAGCGGGCGTCACGCACGTAGCTTCCATTCATGATCGCAAAGACGTTCGACAAAGACATGCAAAACTGATTCAACGAAATGTGGTAACTGCCAGTGTGCATCTTTTTGTGGCAGTAATTACTCGACCGCATAGGAATGATTAAACCGTCTAGTCTATGGAAATTTCAACCACGGGAGTGACACACGTCGTCTCTGGTCAGTACGAAAGTTCCGAAAACGTGCTAAGCTGTTTCTCTAAAGGAGGGAGTTTTAGCCTATCCTAAATCGTTTCCGCACAAAAGTGCGATTGTTCATACCGAGCGGTTCCAAAAGACCTTCAAAGTGAACTATGTGATTTCTTGAGTATACAGGGGGGGGGGGGCAGAAAAAGAGTCACTTTGCCCATGACGCACATCATCAAACTTTTTGTTGCAAAGACTGCCGCTACAATTCGGAGTTTTGCGACGATATATTTCTTAGATGTCCTCCATTAGCAGAAGCAGGCCAACCCTAACTGCCTTCACCGTCTCCAGAATATGACACCATCCGTCATCACCGTCGAGCTCAAGGAGGCCTACAATAATCGCTTCATTCTGAAGCTGCTACGTGTTTTCTTCGATCGGATAAGTGGTGAATAGTTAATAAGAGACACTAGCTGTGACTGTACAAGGCAGCTTTTGACTAGCGCCTCGGAGTCGTCGTAACTGTCTATGGCTTCTCGACGACCTCGTTGAGATCGTACCGTGCATCATGTTCCCGTGGGAAAATCTTCTGATGTCGTCGGTGTAGAAGAACCCTACGTAGTTTTTTATGGAATAGAAAGTGCTCTGCAATAAGCAAGTGGTCTCATTTGGTTTGATTTTGGAAAGGGACAATTTATTTTGTTTCAAACTGGGGTGGAAGTGACTTTTTTTGCCCCCCCCCCCTGTAGATGTCCCAATAGGACTAATGCGATACATCATCCCATACAAAAAGAATGCAGCAGTATGCAGACTCCTTGCATGGATTCAAACCCCTCTACGATACCGATTGGAAGTACAATGTACAATGCATGCCCAAGCGTTCAGTCAACCAAGACTACTTTAACTTTTACTGGGAAGGGAAAATATACTTTCACCATACCGCAGTTTGACTGATCACGAATGTATCGTAGAGACGGGCAGTCCTTCCATTGCACTCGACCATCGAAACTGAACAGGAAATAGCACATCCAAATCAAAGCCAAATGCATTGAGTACTGCAGGAAATTGGTGAGTTGTGCACTTTGGTATGCGATTTTCGCTTGGAAAACAATTTTGTCAGAACTTTTTCCAGTTATTGCCTAGGAAGCGCCTTAGACTTATTGACTGCCAACAACTACGCACGGCATTTGAATACGGAGCGCGCGCTTGAACGTAAAGCAACAGTCTCAGCAGGGTCGAAGTGGGCGCGGCGGCCAAAGGTCGCACCACCTCTTGCCAGCCGTGGAGATCGCGTGATTGGCTGCTGAGGCATTTGTGATTATGTTGGGACCACGAGGACTATTTGAAATCGATTCAAGATGCAAATCGCAATCGTGAGCAAATCTCCACTGCTGGCGAGAGGGGGTGCGACCGTTAGCCCCCACGCTTACTTCGACTCTTCTGAGTCTGTTGCTTTAATCCCTGGCTAACTCCCGACTTACACCAGTAAGGTTGTGTAAATCGGAACCAGGAACATTTGCCTTTTAGGTGACACTTAATGGTTTCTTCCAGGCACAACGCTGGAATCGTCGTCTTTGTGGCACAATGGGCCCAGGCGCTAATGCAGGCATACGATACTGCGTATTATTTCCTAGTTTCTACGAATATTATGCTTTGTGCCTTCGTAACAGTTAGATACAACATCCTGGTATAGAGAAAGAACATTGACAATTTCCAGCAGCTCTGAAAATCACGTTTAAATTCGCGACTATATGAGCGACGTCAGACTTTGCTAATCGCGTGCTACTAGTGATTCGCTAGCGGTCGCGTTGCGGTAGAACCAATTGAGCGATTCGCTGACGGTGACGCAACCGCAAAAATTAGCGAATCGCGCGATCGCAAAGTCTGACATCGGTCTAAATAGGGTATACCAGCACTATATAAATGAAGAGCGGTGGTATTGCTCCGTCGTGACTTTGTGCACGTCCTCGTCGTGCTATTTAACTAATCCATTAAAGAATTCATTTAAAAGAAAAACGATAGGAGCCGGTTTAGCATCCTGCATCACCTTTCACGTCGTCAACGTCATGGTCAGCCATTTTTGAAGCCAATTTAAAACTAGAAAACTTCTAGAACGTTCCTACCCTCTTCAATCTCGTGCGCTACAGTTAGTGTCTACCGTCGCATTTGCACTTTTCCAGAAATTGACTTCCCCCCCCTCTCACCCTCTCAAATTAAGGGGTGATACGATCTCCTAACATCGTCAGCCTCAGGAAATCCCACGTTTGGTTCCTTTTTCCCCACTCGACAACCCCACCGCCACCGTTATCACCGTGGCCATCTCTCCCGCAACTACGACAGCTCCAACTTCTACAAATACGACCTTTGTCTGCACTTTTGCACGAAATTTTGAAATTATTCAAGCTCAAATACGACCCCTCCTCCCCCCCCTCCCTTCAAAAATCGAAACGACCACCCCTAATCGTTCCTCTCCGTTTGAACAGTTCCAACGGACATTGACCCTGCCCTGCAGTTTTTATAGTATTCAACCTAACACAATACAGTTCAACACATATGCCCCAAACTTTTCCTAAAACTGCTATCGAGAGAGGGGCACATGGTGGCCAACGGTCAGCTGCGCACGAATCAGTACCTCATGAGAAATGTGTAAATTCCAGCAATGCTGCCTGATCTTCTTGTTGCGTTACTCTTCCGAAAATCTGCTTAACACGTTGACGACATCGCAGGTTTTGGCTTTTTTCGCCGCATGGGACATTACCGATTTGGCGGGCGTGATATGGCTGACGCGCATGCGCGTCAGCTCGTCCCACGAGGAGCGTTTTTTGGAACTCAAAGCTGGAAAGTAGCAAAGCAAGCGTATAATGGTAGCAGGGGGAAGGAGCCTTCAGCGAAGATGACCCCTGCTTGTCTGCACCCTCTCAGCGAAATACTGGTATCCATGCTAAAGGAGGAACAGACCCAGTTCGGGAATGTGGGGAAGAAAATGTATTGCGATTCAAATGATATACACGTAAGGCTGGATGCGCATGATCACACCATGTTGTTGAGAGGGCCCAGGCAAGTCATGTGATGCGTCGTCGACTATGGCACCCTTCAACTTTCAAAGGTTAAGAAAACCTCCCCTCAATTCGAACATATTCTACCCCCAAATGGACCATGCCGTTCATAGATTTCAGGAAGTGTAGACTATAGAATAGAAACAAGACATCTTGAAAAAAGTCATTCATGTGCGAAAAAAATAAATACAAAGATGCTGACGCGCATGCGCGTCAGAATGTCCCATGCGGTGCCAAAATTCTGACGCGCATGCGCGTCAGCCTGTCGTCAACGTGTTAATGTCGGTGACACTGTCCCTTGCAATGGCTTTAGATAGAGAATAATCACCTGTGTGATAACAGGTAATCAACAACACAAAAATTACCTTTCTGGAAGGGTAACATTGCCATTCATGGCATTTGCCGGCATTTTTACTTTCAACAGTCGTTTATCATTTCTGAGAAATTCCACCTTCATCAAATTTTCCAAACGTCGTTCCACAGCTTCTGCCGAATACTCGGCCTGAATTGGATCGAATTAAATTGTAATCGGAAACAAAAACCTCCAGAGCAAAATATAATGTTACGCTGAGCGATGGATATTGCTTGATTCAAAACATTCACTTCATTAAAGGCAGTAACTACGATCGCCGAAGGGCCTTGCGATTTTGATGACGCCATTGAATGTCATTGATGGAAGATCGTCAAGAGGCGGTTCCAATGCCAGCGTGCCGAAGGGCCTAGTAATTCAAGTCAAGTTCTCGATGACGTCATCGAACCGCACCGCCCTCCGACCATCGTGATTACTGCCTTTAAGACACATCTTTTTCATCAACGCAGCTAAAGCAGTCAACAATTTGACCTGTGTTGGTATAGTTTTAGTATGATGCAGACGCCCTTCCCGTTATATCATTACGAGGAATTCTTTGAAGATTCATTGTTCCAATTCAAATTCCAAAGAGCAAATACCAACCTTAAAAAACGACTGTTGTTTGTTCACATACTCTGCTAATGCTTCACCACTCAGCTGCTGGGCTTCTTCCGGAATTGATCGAGCAGCAAACTCTTCTGGAAATTAGAGTGTGTCACAAACTAATTGAAAAGAAATAGCGACTTTCACGAGGTGATTTGAGTGAAAGTAAATTTTGTTCTTTCTAGTGGCCACGAGAGAAAAGTTCGTGATTTATACGTTTCCCTTCAGAGAAGGAAAAACTGTTTAATAGGCAGAACAAGACCTTTCATGAAGAGAGTTTGCCAATATAGCGAAAGAACCGCCAAAGAAGTCCAGTACAGACGTTCATCACTTTGAAGGCGTAGCCCGGGATTAGACATACTCACCCTTCCATCCTCAATCATGGTAGATAGGCGGACAAGCGTTGATGTCGTGCCCCTTAATATTGCACGACAGTGGCGCTAGTAGTCAGCTCGACCCGCATTCCACACCTTCGCCCGCAAGCTCCGCCTTCCCCTGTCAAAGCTGCGAGAAGAGCGCAGTCGCAGTTGCCGCAGTTGCGCAGTTGGAGCAAATGGAGCCAACCGTTCGTGGAAGTCGTCCGACCACGCCCTTCTCCATCCCAATGTGGAATGTGACTGGCAAGTAGGAGTCCTTCCTTATGCGCGGGTTCCTTTTTCTTTTATTTTCTTTTCCAGACCACCCCTTACCAGCACCTTCATTATTAAACGCTCTTACACACTCATTCTACCACGGAGCTTATCTTCGAGATAAATGAGATTTCAGTACGAAGCCACCGTCAGATTCAGAAAAAAATTGAAACATCGAGTAAGGTCAAATTGCACGCCCATTTCCCACCTAATGGAAGTTCTAAAGCGTGATTTTGAAGAGCCGAGAGGTAGGTCTAACGGTATACGTTTGCCAACCAATCGTTGTATCCATGTAGCCCGTCGTGCAGCGAGAAGGCAGGGACGCAGAGAGTTAGCGGACTCGTCCGGTGACTGCCTGCGTCTATGCCTTTTCGCCACACCACGGCCCTCTTGTCGGGCACCCCAACCAATTGAGGTAAATTACTCATACAACCTAAACAATCATGGTGGGCATGATAATCTTTACTGTGTGATGTGGAAGTCCATAAATGTAGTGCGCCACTTTTTTTTTACATAAGAGTGCACACATGAGTGCCCTAAATAGCGACTGGAAAATACTTACTACTGGTGACCGACGAAAGGCAAAGCAATGAACAATGAATTGGTATTGGAAAAGCCAAGTAATTTCAAGCAACTGAAAGTGCTGAAAAGATATCGAAATAAAAAAGTATCACGAAAACTTATTACCTATGGTAAGCAACTTTTCCAAGGAAGAACAGGCGACAAGTGAGGTGAAGAAAGCGAGCAGGACCTGAAATTGATAGATCGGAATTCCAGCAGCCTATTACCCTAAAATCCCATAGATAAGAGCGGTATAGGTAATATAATATGTTGTACAAACAAAATTTTAAAAATATTTTTTCAAAATCATTTTTAACCGGTTAATTAAACCGCTCTTATCTATGGAATTTTACTGATCGAATGGGCTCTTCAAGTTCCATCCAGAGATCAAATTCCGGCATTTCTAGGGAGATTCCGGAGAAATTCCGTTAAAATCGCTATTTTTCTATATGAATTGTTTATTAAGTGGGCGGGGTTTAGAGTTGATTGGCGGAGCTTCTTCTAAACTTCTTCTCCGATTTTTATTTATCATCCATCAAGTTAGAGGGGTGACTGCATTCAATTTCAATTTCATTCCAATTCATTTTTCACCGGTAAATCAAACCGCTCTTATCTATGGGATTTTAGGGTAATTAGGAGGTCTACTACGTGAAAGAACAGAGGTCTCGGTGACGTTCCCTAGAAAGTCCTCGTAGAAAAGCCCATCTTTCGTATTAGATACTCAATTAGGAAACCTAGACGAGAGAGGTATACTCCACATAATTCTTTCCCTTTTCCGGTCATCGAAAAAAGTCAAGTGCTAAATTTTCCATTCCTAGAGTGCATGTACATTTGATAGCCACAGCCTTATATTAGTCCGTCTCTAGAAACCCTAGGTCACCTGGATACTGGCAGATGAAACTACAAGCTCATGACTCACCAACATTGGCGATGGTTATCGCGAGCACTTCACTACATTTCTACCCAAAGACTATTTAAATAGACAGGGTAGGATTAAGAAAAGTGCATGCTTCATTCTTCCCAATAACGGCTTTATCAAGCATGCACACAAAAGCAAAGAAATAATTAATCTTCCTATGAGTCACCACGGATTAACAAAACCAATAAAATGCAATCACAAGTAGGGGGTCACCAAAGTTTCCAACTGATTGATTTCGAAGAGTACCGGTGCTGATAAGCAATGTAACTCATTATAGGAGAGCCATGTGCACTTCAAAACACTCCTATATCCAACTGGGAGTAGAAGACATAAAGTAGCCTCCCGTTGGTCCAGAATTTGATCAACAGACCATGCGAGTAGTAGCGGCCCCTCTTGCCACCACATCTTACCCGTCCCGGGTCAGAGATAGAATCGAAAATTGCTCCATTATTCATGTATAATCCACAACAGGGAAATTCAAGCAAGAATTAAAAAAACCACTACCCTACGAGCCACTTCTGGGCACTGTCTTTCGGGAGCTCTTCCACGGCTTCCGACTGAATGCCTGTAGCGTGGCGAGAAGGCAGAGACGCAGGCAGATGAGAGTACGAGTCACAGCGGGCACTGCGGCGATTTGGCTTCAAACTAAATAGAATGTAGCACTGAAGTACGTCTCCTGACTCGTCCGCTGACCCGTCTGTGTCTCTGCCTTTTCGTCGCGCGACGGGCCTGCTGTCAAGTACCCCTCGACCACGAACTCTGTACTAGAACCTGCTTTGATAAGTGATGCAAGGTGCCTTGGTAGCGAATTATCTTAGGAGCGAGACTCTGAACTTTTTCCTTCATAAATTTATATACAACATGAAAGCCAGCGCCTCCTCAGAAAGTTTAACAAATTGTATTATTACTTTACATATATGTGTACCACCATCATAGGGTCCAGTACCAAATTCTTGATCGGGCCGCCTCCTAAGGCCTTTCCACGATTGACGCCTGCGAATTGGGGTTAAGCGCACGTTGTGGAGCCTTCAGCGAAGGGGTCACATGAGGCGGTGTGTGGAGGGTCCTCCCTGCAAAGGTTGGATTACGAGCGCAGTTCCGTGCAAAGCAAATGTGAAGTGGAGTGATATAGAGTATTTCGGAAGAGATTGTGTACAATGGCATGAAGCAATTCACTAACTGAGCGATGTGTTCGCGAAGCGACAGCAATTGCATTTGTTCACATCACATAGAGCAGCCCACGTCTAGCACAAGTGAACCGTGTCGCAGATCGAAAAAGCGGACAACGGCGCTAAGGTCTTACAAAACTGGCTTTTGGTCGGTAATCTTGGCGTTTGGACAAATTACGTGGTTGCGGGTCCTTGCGCGATTGCGTGTGAACTGTAACGCGGAACGCTGCCCGCATTTTGATGACTTTTACTTACCTATTCCTTTTAATTATTATATTTCCTTGTTTGTATTGGTGCCTGTGTATTTTAGCGCATGCGCGATTGCAGTTGCGTTTTTTTTGCTGGCGCGGCAAGCTAGTCCGGACAACTCGTCCGCCATCCTGGTTCCTTATTTCAGGAAGGTTCCTTGTTAAGGGCATCGTTGGCGGTTTTCTTCATTTATTTGGTCATTTGCAATCAACTCGGCAACCAAAGTTTCGTTATAGACCGCTTCTAGCCCACCAACTCGATCTGGAGGTGTTGCTTTCAATGAGAAGGAAGTGCAACTGCAATCTTCGAAATAATCGAGCGCATCGCTCAACGCTCCAAAGGCTGGCAAAAACTTATCAACGCTCACTGACAAAATCAGTTTCAGCCGTGATAACAAGGAGTCCTCACTGTTTCTTGTGAAGAACTGTACGTGACTGAACACAGCTTATTATCCCATTGCATGTTTCACGCTAGTGCCTTCAAGGAGCAGCGAATACTAATTGTGAGCCAGGAATGGGTGAGCATTTGTGAACGTAGAACATGCATGTCTGGGATTTCCGCACCCCAATAGGATGTACGCTGTAGCCAAATAGTGACGCAGGAACGAATACTCAAAACAAATATCAAGACGGTACGAATTTTGACGCAGTACATCTCTCTTTTGGGTCATATGTAAGTGCCGATTTATGCTATGCTTCCCAGAGGAATGTTTTTGTTGTTCCTAGTAGAGCGGCTATGTAGCTAACATTATCCGGTGCTATATTAGTTGGAGGGGCCACGCGGCGGCGCGGCACTCTGTGCGTCTGCTCGTTCAAGGCTGAGTCCCCGATAGCGCGTATTCAAAACAGCCGCATGGTGGCAAAATAGCAGTTGTGACTACTACTAATAATAACAA
>KZ346774.1:0-23542 GCA_002352805.1 Teladorsagia circumcincta | reverse complement strand
AATCTACCGTAGTGGTCACTTTTTCTACTAACTTAGACCTAGTTTGAAAACAATGGATCCCCTTGAGAGCATTTGTGTGCGTAGACAGTCTGTTATTCACGCTACCGCAGTACCCGTCTGCTTTGAGTTGCGCCATGCACTCGTTTGTGGTTAATAGTAGATGAAACACTCGGATGTTTTACCTACGTAATGCGACGTTAAACTTTGCGAATACGACCCCCCCCCCCTCTTTCGGTCGGCCGAGTACAACCCCCCTCGTTGGACTTTGTCCAACGGACGGTTGACCCTGATCGCAAATTTGAGGCTTCCAAGATATGAACTAGTGGGTGGAACGTTACAGGGGCGGAGCGCTTTTCAAGTGCTGCTCAGCAACCAGCGCACCTTTCATTGGAAAGCGCCGAATCTCGCATCCTTAGCAGCCAAGCCACTGCTTCGTGAGGCGCCACCCACCATACCCCCCACCCCTTTCCCAATGTGCTCCCTCTTTATCGTAATTGCTTCCTTCAACTGGGTGCTATGTGAGCAGGTAGGCAAGCCGATTTTTTGGTAGAAAGATCTTTGGGGAAACAATATTGCTTACCCACCCCGTGGCCCCTTTATTTACTGAATAAAGCCTCAAAAGTTCATTTCTTCTGCCAAGGTGGTTCAGGTGACGATTTTATTGACGGCCTGACGTTTCGATCTGTTCGTCTTTCTCGAAGGCCAGTCTGCCACCACAAGAGCAGCTACCCATTAAATTTTTACTAATCATTTACTAACTGGAGTGGCATTGTTCCGCTCTCGCGGTGAGAAGACGATCAGGTCGAAACGTTAGGCCGTCAATAAAGTTGTCACCTAAAAACCTTGTTGGCAGAAGAAAGATATTAAGCTTAGCAATGTGAGGAGGTTCTATGAAGAGAGAACTTGGAGATCAAGCCTCAGAGGCTCATTATTCGGGTTAAGTATAATCATATGTATTGAGAATCGACGTGCCCACCTGTCTGACGTAACCTATCCGTAATCTCGTTCACAATTCCATTTCTCGGGTTTTGATTGTTTATTTTTATTTCTCGTCATCACACCCTTGGACACCTCAAATTTTATATTTAATTAGCATCGATCTGTCATGACCACTTCACTAGATCACTACTTGGAGGTCTGCCGATTTGGAGTGTCGTTAGAAGTGTTTCAAATTTGTTAACACCGATCGTTGATCTTAGGCTATCAGCTTCCATATGTGTCTAGTACTTGCTGACCATAATGATGGGTCCGTCACGCCGTGTGACTTTCATGTTCATGTGACGTAGTTTTTTAGTAATGTGCGCGTTTTACTTTTCGTACCTGATCGCTGTGTGGATTTGCGAATGTTCAATGATTTCCCGGAACTAGTTCTCGATATTCACTACTTCCTATTGTATTTTCACTAATCGATTCCTAATCAGCTTAACAAAACACCATCGCTCAGCTAAATATTTGAGGGCTGAGCGTAGGTTATGAACCTGAGTGGAAGTTTTCATTCTAAATCCCCTTGAAGGAATCGTCCACGGAAAAACCCTGCCTTCATCCTTACGAGAAACTGATACTTCAGCCCCCTTCTTCATGAGGATAGCAAAAAGACCAAGAAATAAGCGGTGGTTTTGTACTTTTCCAAAAAAAAAAACGAGTAGATTATATGAAATTTCAATTCCCTCCGTGAAACTGTTACAACTGTCAGAGTTGGGAAACCAACACAAACCTGTTGGAAGAGTGAATGTGTAAGGGTTTCAACGTTGGGCCTTCTCAGAAACTTACACGTGGCTCCGCAACCGCCATGGACTCTGTTACAAGAACACTTCCGATACAAGAGCGTATTTAATAACCTACCATATTTCCCATTCGTTTTACTGACAGTAGCTCTCGATTTCAAACGCCCCGTACAAACTTTGCGCATGCAACTGTTAAAGCAACAGTCTCAGCAGGGTGGGCGTGGCCGGCATCGGCTGCAATCCCCTTGGCCGATTCCGACCATGCACACTTCTAAGCTGTTTAGCCCCTAGTCAAGAAGTGCGACTGAACAAAACTTACCTTGGAAAGTCGCTAGGATAGGAGTTGAACGGCTTCGAAGTGTGCGGGGTCGGAATTGGCCGAGGGGCCTGCAGCCGATGCCGGCCACGGCCACCTTGCTGAGACTGTTGCTTTGAGCAAATTGTTCACACTAGTCTCTGGCAGCAGGTGTTGCCCTATACAGCCTATGTGGTTCATAAGGAGAAGGCGAGGTGGATAAGGCGGCCTTCTTACGGAATGCCGACAATGAGTCCTTCCACGTGCGCTTCGGTTCAATTGGACATCCTGATTGATATCACGATGCTAGTCGCTCATTCGTCCGTAGATGCCTCAATCTCTGAGTTCTGCTGACTCTAGCCCAGTCTGTAAAATGAGCAATATAGCAGTCTGTACAGTTTAGGGAGCACTCTCATCTCAGGTGACAGTTTTCTCATCTCACACCGTCCACTGATCTCTCTACATATGTATGTATTCAACCGGCTCTTCTCGTCCTTCATAGAACTACTCAATGGCGCCAGCAGTAGTGTATGACTTCTTAGAGCGCTCGCAGTGGAGGGGTCATCGTCGCCGAGTTCACTTCCAGTGGGACAATTTGAATAGCAAATGGATCAATTTTCATGGGGTTCATAGAATTTTCGAGCGATTTGGGAACTTGAAAAGTCTTTTTATAGGAATACTAAATAGTACGGAACGTTGGTTGGCACGAATCGCACTCAGCGAAGCTCTTCCTAGCTGCATTCCCTTCATATTACCATAGGTCGTGTGACAATCTTGGGGCCTGAAGCCAACCAGTGAGGCACCCTTTTTTGATTTATTCTTATCTACGGAATTCGTAGTTCGCAATGCGTATGCTCATTACGTTTTGCCTATAAGTCAACAGATTTGTCACAGTACGCTGAGTTAAGGTAAACACTGCATTAGTGAGATCACGGAGCCCGTATTTTTGTGGCTTCGGTGTGTAATGGTAGCTTTCTTGCCCAGAAATCAGGAGGTCTGGGTTCGTTTCTAGCCCTGGGCAGTATTCTACAAATAACTCACGGTCTTGTAATGACCGTCTATGAGGTTTCAAGTATTAAATGTTTGAAAAGAAACCATATTTATTCGCAGACATTTTTCCTACTGTCATCGCCTCCCCTGCTCCCCTGCTCTGGTAGAGGATCATTTGGATAAAGTTTGATTGAGTGTAGTCATGAGATTGAGCGAGGACCCCACTCCTCGCCCATCCCCCCCCCCAAATCCTCTTCCGATTTAGTCAACGTTGTTTTGTTTCAAAGTTGTTATCAGTTTAATTAGTTGCTTTTTAGTGTTCTTGATACATAGCTGTCCCGTAACGAAGAATGCGTTGGTGGTATGTTTTGCCAGCTGTCCCAGGGGTTTGATTTCGGTGTTCCCACGCGAATATCGATTGTTGGGCCTGATAAGTGCCATGAGGTGATTGCAATGGTGACGCTGAATTTCCATACCGCGAGCCGCCCTCGTGGCGGTTGAACTTTAGTGCATGTTCACATTCCCATCAACCCTCAACTTCTTTCGACCTTGCCTCCATTTGTTTTGGTCGTAATCATGTAATAAACGGATTAGGCTCCAAGCTTCCCCCTTGTTCCTTTGTGCCTTTGAGAAAACAGCCTCGTAATTTTATCCTCATAAGCGGCTTTTTTTATCTCTTTAACGAGAAATTCTAGAAATGGTTATAGTACCTTTTCTCAATGGTTCTTGCATTGTTCCTTACAAATGTGAAAGTCAGAGTGAATTAGAATCCTCTCCAATTAATCGAGGAGACGTTCAAAGAAGTGTCTTCTGAGCTCATTGACCTCTGGTGAACCTTCTATTTCTCTTCTACCCTCTTTTGATGGACTGCTGTTTTTATCAATTTGGGGAATGTGCCCGATGTAGGAGATGGCAATCATGCATCTTTCCTTCTTCTGACCTCAGATTAGGCAACCACTGGAAAATTCAGGAGTTATACTGGTAGACTAGCTGCTGATGTTGCTCCTTGTCTACTGAAAATTGCCATCAGTCAACGCATGCTTACCATTCGATCTCTTTTTAACGTACTTTTCCGCGAAGGGCATGCTGGGTCGCATTTTAGTTCAATTTGTGCTGATAAAGCCGACTATGTAGATTGAAGCAACAGTCTCAGCGTGATCCATACTTTTGCTACTAGGGGGGGGGTGAAGAAGATGCGTGAGCCGTAGTCAGGAACATTGAAAGTGGCGCTGAACAAAAAAGTCACCTTTGAAAGCTGCTAGAAGGGACTTGGATAAGTGCCAACTCCATTTTTTGTTTGGCTACGAGCACATGTGCTATCGTTTATAGATTTTAGGGACTATTTAAACTCGCTCCTTTGAATCGTCTCACTTTGATTCTGTCGCCAATTCTGCCCGTTTCTTGACCAAACGTGCGCCGTTTTTTTTTTCTGAAACTGTAGTGTTTGGAAGCTGTATGTTTCTTCCTAACGATGGAAATCAGTTGCAGGTCTCCGGAAATAACGGTACTTTGCAAGCAAATCCGCACAATTCGTCCGGACGGCCCTCCCTCTTTTCAAGAGGAAACAGAGGGACTCTTCGTTCAAAACACACTCTCAGCAGGGTCGAAGTTGTGTACAGGAGCGCACCTTCTCTTGCCAGCCCTGGAGATTCGTCCACGATCACGATTTGCATCGTGAATCGACTTCAAATAGCCCCTGTGGTTCCAAAACGAGCGAAAGTCGATTTACTGTGCAAATCGTGATCGTGAACGAATCTCCACGGCTAGCACGAGAAGGTGGGCTCCTGTACGCCACGCTCACTTCGACCCTGCTGACAAGGGAAGGATCCCAGGTCGAAGTGGCCACTTGAAATGAAACCTATACTCACGAATGTATTTTCGGACGCTGATCTCGAATCCGTCTTCCAAATTTGTGGAACGATTCTCTGAGCAGAGTTGGAAAGGTGGTTTCAAATGAAAGCCCCCCGGAAGAGTGATCGGTAGACCCGAGCAGATCAGGAGTGGCGTGGCCGAGGGGTAATGCTAGCTGTTTGGGTTGGTGAGACCATGTTCGGATCTTACTCGGCTCGAGGTTTTTGCACTTTATCACTATGCCTGTTTTCAGTATAAAAAAACAATTCAGTGTTGAAGCTTGCACTGTGTACGACGTTGTCACGTGTTTAGAGGGGTTCCCTTCAAGCATCAACTACTTTCGTCATAATTTCTTGGTGTTATCCCTAGCTAATAACCCTAGGAAAAAATAATGTGGTTATTCGAACGTAAGCTTGTAGGACAGTCACGTATATGTGTTTTCACAACTATACTGGAAGTCTAATACCTTACCATGGTTAGACTCTGTCAGTGGAGTAATGGATAAATGACCAACCGAAATTTTCGACGCTGGTTAAAAATTTGGGATTTGGATCAAAAGTTGTCGAAAGGGGTAGTACGGCGCGCTGAATACGACTATCATCTCTGTTTGGTACGAAAGGGCTTTACGCGAGCGCTAGGGCTGCCGGAGTGGTCATTTGGAAATGGCGCGCACACTTGTTCGCAGCTCCTCGCTACCTCTTTACACTTCAACATGGGCAAGTGCTGATGACCTAGCATGGATAAATGTTTATCAAACAATGTCTTCAACAAAGGCAAAAGTGAGAGCTTGCCGAGAAGTCGATCTCACGGCCTCTCGTCCGTCGGCCCAGGCCACTGCCACTGCACTACTCGCTTCATAACTACGTTAAGAGGATCGCTCCGCAAATTTGGAGGGCAGATTCGGAATCAGCGTCCAAAAATACATATAGTAATGCACAATTCATTACAAATGGCCACTTCGACCTGGGATCCTTCCCTTGTGAGACTGTTGCTTTAAAGCTTCGCTGGCGGTTTTCATGTCTTTTTTTTTCATTTTCGGTCGGCCCGCCATCCTCGAGTTTGATCGGGGGTTGCTGCTCCAACCTACCCCTTTGTGACCCCACTCCCACTGAGCAAACCTTATCGTTAAAATTTCTGAATTAAAAATTGAGTTTTTTCATCATTCCCTCTTCTTGAATTGTAACCACTCTTACTACAGATGTGCTTCTTTCTCATTTATATGACTCCGCTCGTATGCTTGGTTTTACCAACATAAGCACACAACTGGCTCTATCTGGTCCATTTCGAGGTGTAGAACCCTCTGCTCCGGTAATTTCTGGTATCTCTAAATGAGTAGTTTTGCTCATGTTTCTTTTACATCCTCCATGAGCTCTCGATAACCACTTTTTCCAAGCGGAGCTTATTTCACAGGTCATTAATTGTGAAACATTCGCACACGAATGTAAAAAGAACTTCAATTTTTTCCTTCTTCAGATCGCTTTGTACTGGTCTCGTTTCGAACCACTATATGTAACGATGCAAGTCAGTTCCCATAGAATGGTGAAGGATGTTGTCAATCCTTTACAGTCTTATGCTCCCATAGTACCTCAAAGGCTCTGAGGTCTCATTTTCAAGAACGTCGTAATGACACGAGATCAAGCTCAGGGGTTGTTGCGGTAGTGTGAAAAATGAGAAAATGAATGAGTTGGAAAACGGAGCGTGTGGTCGAAAAACCTTACGATGAAGTGCATGATCCTTTAGCGTCTCCTCAATAAGAATTCCCCCTTTCCTGCATGTGAATTCCTTGTAGTTCTACTTCGTTCGATTCAGAATTCTTCCTTTTCAACATGGGAATTCAATCAATTTCTTCCTCTATTGTAAACGCCCGTCCGTCATTCGCGTGGGTGTTCGTGCCTGTGGTTTTGGAATTCCACGTGGGAGCAAGAATTCGCGCACAGAACAATGCTGTGACGTGGTGACGTCGGTGACATTGTTTAGCCGACCAGGCTTGCATGAACATTCACCCCTCAGAATCGGCAGCGTTGGGTACCTTCCATCAGTTTTCCTCCACCTCTTTCGAATGCCTACGGTTCTTTTGTTTCTGCAGTGCCCATTCATCTGATCACGTACTTTAATCTTCCTGGGAAAGCTTCACACGAATAATGGAATTGAGGGAAAGTTCATCACGTGTTCACTATTTTTTAGGCCAAGTTTCGTTGCATTTGCTGCGGTCGGTTCAGTGGAAACAATTTATTTCACTTCCAAACTATGACACATCGCTTTGCTGATATACGGTAACGACCATAGCAGATGTTACAGTACTAACAGATGTTTACATAAAAAGTAGCACCAGACACTAGGGTAAGAACTGGCTATTTTCACAGATTACATACCAAAAGATATTTGTCCACAGTATGTGAAATGAGCAAGTCGTGGTTTACCACGACAGAAGTCTCACTTTACGACGAAAGTAAGTGGGTCAATCCCTTTTTTGATTAAATTGGTGCTGTTGACGATGTGGGCTCGACGGTTGGCGATGTCGGCTACACTTTGCTCGAAAGTGCTCGTCAAGGGCAGTAAACCTTGTCGTGACCGCAGATGGCCGTAGTGTTGGTCTTGTTGTCGTGTCCACTTGTTGGCAGTATGACGGCCCATACCTTATTCGAGTATCTCCTCCTTCTCTGCTGTGCTGCTACTTTCTCTCCACTTCGCTCAGTGTCGCTTTGCCGTTCGCTCCAGCAATTCGCTAGCGAATTGCTTTATTCGCAAAGTCTGACATCAGCCTTACACTTAAAGCGAGAGATTACGATAAGGGGTGGATGCGGCACGGAAGGAAATACATCAGTGGAAGCAGTGGTCAGGGGCCAGAGGATGCGATATGTGATCTTTTCGTGGCCCAAGGCGCGCTAGTTGCAGAATGCTGGGCTTGCCAATCTCCCCTGAGCTCCGCCTCCACCTGAGATCCGCCTATCAGTGGTTGCCAGCAGCAACATTGTTCGATTATCATTTTGAAAGGGAATCTCACTTCGAGCGGCCGTATCATATGACTTTTGTGTGGAAAACGTTATCACAAAGCGTGATATCTGATGGCGCAGTGATGGCTATCAGGTTAATACGTGCAAACTACTTCTCACTCGGTTGCTAGATCGTCCTATGGCAGTGGTCAGCGGGCAGACAAAAAAGCCTCATTTTGCGTGTTCTAGAGGGATTTTTTCGCTTTTTTTCGCTACAGAGGCATTAGTCAGCATCCCCGCTTTTACTGTAAATTCAACCAATCTCATCGTAATCTCTCGCTTTAACACTGACATCGACTTTAACCCTAACATTAGTATTTTTTTCTCTTATCGATGAATTGTATAATTATTGTTGTATGTTCGTTTTTGATTAAGATCAAAAGGTTCCTGAGCTTCATAGTGTAACAATTTCTTTGTGATTAATTCAGGTGGAACTCGTTCAAACAGCTCTATAGGTCGACGTTTCGGGTCTTAAGTCCTCCCTCAGGTCTACAAATACAAGCATACAATCGCACATTAACAGTCAATCTAAATGAAACAAGCATAATACATAGAAATACGAAAACGTTTTAACAACTAGCCAACCTAATGAAGTTGTATGAGCGGGTCGATCTCGGGAGCCTCACGTACCGCTGCAAATGTGGTGAGATGAGGGTAGGGAAGGACTACGTAGAGGGACTCACCTCTCGAGCTGCTCACTCAAAAAGAAATGGGACAGATTGATGTGCAACTGTATGTTTGTATTGTAAACCTGAGAAAGGCTTGAGGCAGGGAACGTCGTCCCGTAAAGCTGTTTGAACGAGTTTCATCTGCATTAATCTCAAGGAATTTTTTTGAACGAAATAACCACATTTTGTGATCATCGACAGTATCTTTGATATTTCAGTTCTGTAGAATCTGTTCTGACTTGGTATGATTACAAGGATTTATGAAGCTAATATGTGAAGCTTTCGAGGAGAACGAGTTCAAAATTTCAAATTTGTACTGAAAAATCCCTCACGTCGGGAAGTCGCTGGTTGTAACAGTCTCAACGTTTTTCGAAGTGAACGGATACTTCGTTTACGGAGACAAGTTATGCAAGCATAGTTTTCGTATTTTGCTGCTTTTTTTCGCTGTAGACATTGCTTTAACAGAAGCCACGTTTCAATCTGTTTGAGGTCTATATATTTGATCACCGTTCCCATTTGCGGTGCGACTTTTCTGTTTGTACTTTTCTTCGTCCTGTGAAGTTCTTGTTCATGGGAAATTCGCGCAGTTTTCTCTTCGAAGCCTACTCATTTGCTCTTCAGCTCTGAACAATTTTTAAATTAATTCTCTAAGCACTCCATCACCTAGTTGAAGGCAATTTTTGAAACAAATGCTTTTCTGTGCTACGTCGCAGATTGAAGCGCTCAAGAGATGAATTGTAAGCAGGAGTGCCGGAATTGAAAGTCTGATCTCAGGAAGAAAAGTAGCTGCGCGTCCAAACTCCACATTTGATCCATTCAGTCTATTGGAACGAGCTGATTTTATGCGCGATTCGCAGAGAATAAAGTCGTCTGTATTACTGTTAGGAGACTCCCTAGCCCGTGCGAATTTTACCCTTTGTGGCCTCGGGTCGGCAAATGTGCACGTACATAACCGTCGAGCGATCACAGTTTTGTCCCCACAACTTTTGCGGGACCAGCACAACGACAAGTACTCAATGGGCGGAGCGCACCCTGATGAATAAATGGGGAAATCATTGCCGTCCATCTACCCCCTTTAGGGTGTGCCATGCATCCGACTCCCCTCAACATTGCGAGGACATTTTAGGGCAACACGCCATGCGCCTGTTTATATGCTACTTATTTCTTATCTTCTCAGAAGAGCCTGGTACCGATTACCCGTTCCTGTAGGAGTGAAGGGATTTGTTGACTGAAGAGGAGACTCAATCCGTGTTTTAGCCTCGAATTATGCTCTGGGTAAGCGAATCCATTTTTTTCTGATCACCTGTAAAATCACGTTGAAACCTGTTTTTCATTTCCTATGCCTTACTCCCAACCAAGCAGAAGCACGACTTCCAACTTTCCTGAAGGGTATATTCATATGACCTCCATCCAAGACTTCCTGAACTCGCCTCTCGTAGTTCCACAGGAACATCCGAACATTCTACTTCATCTCCTGAAAATTCGCTAGACAGTTGGGGGGGGGATACTACATAATTACAGAAGCAACGAAATTAAAAATTTTCTTCGTGGAATTTTTCTCGCTTCACGAAAAACTTAGTCTCAAAGTTATAATGCTAATTTTACGAAATAAACCGTCTTTCCAAAAATCCCAGACAACCGTCCCCTCGCTGAACTTCGACCCACGGGCGGTTGATCCGGATTGCGATCGTTTTACCGCAGACTAAATTATCCACCATGGTTTCGGTTGGTTTGACCACCCTTTTGATTTTTTTGTCCCCCTATTTCTCTTGTCATTTCTGTGAAACGGTTCAAGTGCGGTTACGAATTAGTCAGTTCTTTCACATTAATGCTCTGGTTTTCAGGCCAGTTTCATTTCTCTATTGCGTCTGAATCTGCTGGAGATGAAAGATCTCTCCTTTATAATCTCTTGCAGCCGATGTTATTGGACGCGGATGAAATGTCATGTTTCTTTTTCGCCGTATCCTGATATGAGATTCTTTCCATTGTCTTGATGATTTGATAATCGCGTGGTCTCTATAGACCTTGATCGGCATACTCTTCACTATTCTATCGTGGCTTGAGTGCCTCACCAACTAGTTAAGGTTGAGATATCCTAGATTTTCTCATGTGCGTGCGTTATCACTAAACACAGTACTACATATTTGCTACTGCTACTACTACTACTTACAATACAAAGATTGTTGCGTTGCTCAAATCGACCACGATCTCCTTTGGACTCAACCTCTAATAGATATTGCTGTCAATCCATTGTTCTCATTAATAAGTAGGTTATGGGGGTGAATTCTTCGAGAAGCTCCTCATTTACATTCAATTTCAAGGGTGCGTTCTTTCCCCAACATGAATGTGTCAGTTGTGATCACTAGAGACAACACACAAAGTTTCACACAAGAAAATCCGCTTTCGAGGAGGAATAAACTCGAGAAAACCTAGTCCATGGACCTTTGAAGGTAATCGGGCGGAGCCAAAGGCGGGGCATGGAAAGAGGTGTGCTTTGGGGCGCCTACGTATGAGGCGACGCAATGAAAGAATCGAGTAAAAGGTTCGATTTTGAAGAATGGAGACAAAAAAGTCGATAGGATACGATACGTCAGAAGTGTGGGATGCTAGCAGAGTAAGTCTAAAGGTCAAAAATAGCTATTA
Organism: Teladorsagia circumcincta; assembly: GCA_002352805.1. Lineage (NCBI taxonomy): Eukaryota > Metazoa > Nematoda > Chromadorea > Rhabditida > Trichostrongylidae > Teladorsagia > Teladorsagia circumcincta. Next base: position 12,378 of record KZ346774.1, on the reverse strand, counting down.
GTGATCGCGTTAGGAGAAGCAAGTTCTTGCCACTAGGATTTGTGACATATTTCTGGCGGGAATTTGAACACGTACCAGTCTCCCCGGTTTTTCGTATTGTTTACCAAAACAAATGCAATTTTTTTTGTTTCTTTCGTTCTTATCGTGGACGATGGGTCTCAAGCCAGTGATTTATGGGTGAAAAAGAATCATGATTTTTCCGGGAAAGATTCCTTCGAGTCGCTAATCTAGTCTCATGTTAACATATGCAATTTACCTAATGTTGTTGTTGTTTGTTTTTGTTTTTGTGTTGTAGCAGTCAAGTTTGCATTTATGCACATCCTGTCCCTGGTTGTTTCAGGCGCACCTCTAGTGGAATAGTAAATAAATAAATGAATAAATTCGTGCTGAATTTGCCTTCTGAATGGCTTGGCCTAATTTGGTCGAAGCTAAGTTGTTTTGTACAAAACTTGTAGAATTTTCATGCGATCTCGAAAAACTAAGTGGATCTTGGTCTATAGTGTTGGGCCCGGGAAGGATGAAACAGTCACTTCGTTTAGCATCCCATGCTTCCATTTTATAGACTTTTCTCACATGGAAGGGCTCTCATTTTGAATATCTTCGCTGTTTGTTGTGTAACGATGTTCATCCAACCAGACATTCATACTTCAAAATATTTTCCGTTACGGCCCAACCTTCACAACTCCTCAGGCCACCTTCCGCCATGAAATCCTGAACATATACTAAAATTTCTTGTTCATTCCTGAACATATACTAAAATTGGAACAATACAGAGAAGATTAGCATGGCCCCTGCGCAAGGATGACAAGCAAATGCGTGAAGCGTTCCAAAATTTTTTGGTTTTAACCCAGTATCTCAAGGAAATGTTCATCGTTTGTTGAACTATGTGTGGAATCAATACTTGACCACCCTCATACTCGGCTGGCAGACATGGCTCAGCCACTACTTTGGGAGCAGTTGAAAAGGAAATCCTATGCGAAAACGAAGTGCAGCACCATGCACTGTGTTTTCCACAAGTTCTCCTTGGTTCTTTCTCTTTCACCTATTTGCTTTCAGATGATCCGATCTTGTTTTTTATGATCCTGCTCTCCCCTCATGACATGGTTGCCGTTTGATTGAAATTGTATAGATTCTACTCATTTTTTCATGTGATGATGTTAGGCGGATATTTTTGCAAATGATTAGCTATCGATTTTTCGCTACAGCTGTTATATTTCTTTCTATTCTTTGAACTTTCATAGCATTGTTGTCCTGACCTTGCGTGATCTTTGACTCCTCTTCGCGTTATCGCCATGAAATATTGAGAACCTGCTGTTGTTTCAGAACTCCTAAACGGAAGAGCGCGTCTTGCTGTGCTGCTTTCAACTAGGAAGTTTTCAAAATGGCACCCCCTGTCAATAAAAGTGGGTTTCCTAAGCATTCCTTTATTTTCATTCTTTTGTATCGATCTTTAACGCGTTCTGTAAAGTGTTTTATTTTCTTCCGTGAAGCACGTGCTCTCGTTAGACGCTTGTCAGCATTGCTTGATCATTCAAAAATTTTTGTTAAAAGATCGTTTCAATTATTTAACAATGGGTGGAGTAATTGATAAGCTGAAAAGTTTATGTGCGATGATTTGGGTCAGAAACTCTACGAGAGTTGTGCCGTCAGTTCCTCTCTAGGCCGGTGACAGACTTTGCGAACGAGCGAATCGCTAGCGAATCGAGTCTGACACCGACCTTACGGTTAGTGCTCCACTAATTCAGTTTTCTGTTCAAATCTAATTGGAGATCCAATAGGATCCGATCCAATATACTAATACAGTGCCAAATGGCTGGCGTGCCATTATATAATCAGTAACATTATATGAAGAAAAAGAGACACTTTGTCCATGGCACACATCACCAAACTTTCTTCCCCCAGGGTGCCGCTCTTGATGGGGGCTTCACGGCATAGTTTTCCTTAGATGTCCCTCCATAAGCAGAAGCAGGTCCTCCTTTACCGCCTTCACCGTTTTCGGAATATGACGTCGTCTGCCGTCGTCGTCGAGCTCGAGGATGTCTTTCGTAATCGCTCTATCCCGAAGCAGCGACAAAATTCAATTGGATAGCTGATGGGTATCTTCCTACCAACTGTACCTCCAACTGTGCAAAACCCCTTCAGGCCCTTCCAATGGCCTCATAATGATCCATGACCCGTCAAAGACCACGCTGAGCTCGAACCGCGCACAACGTTTCCATGGAAAATTCTTCTGATGTCATCGGTTTAGAGGTCTATCAAGACCTTTTCTGATAGCACGATATATGTTCTTCAATAATCAATTGGGAGCATTCAGTTTGAATTTGGCAAAATGTCATTAGCGCCGTTCCGAGCAAGAGGTGGAGTGTCTCTTTTTTTGGCCACCCCTGTATAACCAGCAGCAATACAAGTAAAATCCGATCTTAAAGGCAAGGTCCGAGATTTATCCGCTGTGTTATTACGCTTTCAGGGGATGCATGCTTTCTGACATTATAATAGCATTGATGTGATTTGAAACGCCAGTAATTAAAAAGCAGGAAGAAACCGTTAACAAGGATAAAATGAAAACTCCGCCTTTAACAGTGGCAAAACGAAATATAGTAGGATTGAATTGTGAGCAGGCTCAATGGTGTTGGGCGGGGCAATGCTTCATTTTAGGGCCTTAGCGCTCCGCCCTGTCAAATCATCCCGACATTTGTGTACATGTTCTCTGCTTGCGTAACGATGCAATCTCCTCCAGAAAAGGCCTGATCCCGACCAGAAGCCTCGAACCTTGCCTTTAAAGCAAGGCCATTACGATAAAGGTGTGCGCAGCATGGAAGTACATTCACCAGTGCAAGTAAAGCCAGGGGCTTAAGGAAGCAAGGTGCGGCCTTTTCGCTGCCAAAGGTGTGCTGGTTGCAGCGCTCTAGGGCTTCAAGCTCTTTTTATGCTCCGCCTCCGTCTGTGTTCTGCCCAAAAGAGTGTTGCCAGTAGTAATCAATCGTTTCTCACTTTGGAGGATATTTCTTCGACGGGCCGTACCTCTAACTTATCTGTGTAATGTGTTATCAATCAAAACAGGGTGGTTCTAGACATGGTCGGGACTCTCGGATTAATACGTGCAAACATCTCTCCCCTTGGTTGCTAGCTCGTTCCAGGAGGTCAAGGAGCAAATAAAGAGATCCTATTTCCAATTTTCTCGGTGGCTTCCCTGTTTTTTTCTCTCCATTGTCGTATTCTTATGTTAGCAACCCCACTTCCACTGTAACTCCAACCCAGTCTTACCGTAATCTCTCGCTCCAAGTGACAGATGCCGCTTATTGCTCCCGGGACAGCAGCATCAGAAAAAAAGTTCCTTTCAATTTGTCAGTTTTCGACATTTCTATAGTTTTTTATTTGTTCGTTAGTTACATGATGTAAAGGCTGACCAGCTTATCACCTTAGCGATGCAATATCTGTGACAAGTGGAGCGTTCTCTCTGATCTCCTTTCCCTTTCGCAAGTACTCGCCTCACTTTTTGAAATTTTTCAACCCTCATGCTGGGGATGGGTCAGATATCATGTAGCTGTCTTCAAATGGAGAAAAAGTGATCCGGATTTGTAGATTAAGCCATCCGCTTGTGATGCGAATCCGGCACGGTTCTTAGCCTGTTCATCGCCAGGCTCTATACAGATCTCGTTCACCGAGCGTGCTTCAGAATTGGCTTGGCTCCTTTCCAAGGAATAGGGCCAAGTAAGTTATATGCACATAATATTGACAGACAGTTGCCAGTGCTTTGGGGATGGAAGTGCGGGACTTCCTCGAATACTACGCTGGTGTGCAAAACTTACGGACGGGATGGATCAAGTCAAATAACCTAATGTCATATCTGTGGCCCCTGCAACGGTTTCTTTTATTTCCGTTCTGTATTGTACTGCAGTAGTTCTTCCTACGCGCTGATGGGTTCTATTGGGTCTTGTTGGTGGGAAGTAATATATCACGGAAAATTTGCGTTAGTCCTTGAAGCAACATTCTTAGCAGGGTTTTAAAAATCCTATGCCATGGGGTGGAAATGATGCGCTGGTACTAACCAAGACTATAGGAAGCGTCACCCAACCAAAAAACTCACCTTAGGAAGCCGCAAAGAAGCCAGGAAGACGCCGTTGACAGGGGCGTTTGCGAATATTTTAGGGAACTCCCATTTGCCAATCATTGCCGCATCTTTTTCATTGAATCTACTTGCTTATTCCATTTGATTGTTGAATTTCTATTTTTATATGATGCATATGTCTCTAATTGTATTAGGGCAAATTCGGTGGGAATCCGGCGAAGCAAGCAGTTCAGACAACTCGTCCACCAGGGGAACTTGTATAAAGGTTTCGCCGGCGGATTTTCTTGTTTTTCTTGTTTTTTCCTTTATCACCAGTCAACTCTTTACCTACAACTTCGTTACCTACCGCTTAACGCCTCGAATTCGTTTTGAGACTGTTGCTTTGAGTTTTGCATACCAGGGTAACATATGTGGTTCATTGCTCGGCAGAAGGAAATAAAATAGTAGTGGTGAGTACGCGAAAGAATTGCTCTTTCAATATCCAAGAGGACCTCGTATTTATTAGTTTATTTTTGGGAAATGTGCTAGGTTACATTCGAAGTAAGAGTCCTCATAAGTCATCGAACTCAACGTTTGTCTCTGATTCCGCGGTCCTCGGCTTCAAACACTAGTACTGCGCACAGAAAGAATAACGCCTTGCAATCGGCTTCTCCACCGCCTTGCAAAAAGAAGATTGATCCAAGATTCTCAATACATAAAAACGCAAGAGAGAATTCAAGCTATTCTTACGATAAAACACCAGCGTTGAATGTGACAATTACCAGTCGAGTTGGGGATCACGCACATCACCGTGACCAAAACGGTTCCCGATCGGACCTACGTTAAGTATAGCTTTTGGACAAAACAGGCAGGACATTAACAGATTTTTACGAATGCTTTTCACAAAAGAAATAAGACGTTTCTTGCTCCTCAAGCGAGGAGGATCCGTTGATCGACTTCTGCCGGGAACGAGGCGGGGACGGGGGGGGGGTATGAAGGTGTTACCTGGCGCCACCGGCAAAATATGTAGAGGAACTAATGGTGAGGAATATATGGGTGAGCAGCCATTTCACCGCTTTGAAACTAGGTTGGTCAATAACAGGTTACCTTGCTCCTGACGCACTATTTAGAATTCACTGCTTAGCCCCACTCCTCAAAATTAATTGTGAGCCGGGTTTTGTTCAAAATCTTTCCATGACTAGGGATTGGCTAGAAAGTTGTCTTCCACGATGTTTCAACCCGTAGAACGCGAATACCACATCAGGTCAGCGCAAAAACGCCTGACGCCAGTGCTAAGTTGCGCCTTCTCTCGTGGCGCAAGTTATAAATTCACGCACAACCAACTAATGTTAAATTCATGTTCTATTGGTCAAACTCTCCTGACGGCAAGTATTCAGCGAACTAGGTGATTTAATGTGTTCTGAGGCTTCCTAGCGCCTTATGGCGCGGGCGCCACGCGGGCGGTCAACATATATTATTGCTCTACGTTTCGAGTTACCCTTGCAGAAAACTTTCCTACCAAATCCACAGTCACGGACAGATTTCGATGAAAAGCCGATGAGCTCAGTTTTCGCGGAGTGGGCAGTAAGGGTGAATAGTGCCAGAAACACTTTTGAAATGTTTTTTCTTCTAGTTGTGATGTCTGTACCACTCTGCAGTTCTGCACTTTCAGAAGACAATGTGATCAAGTACTCGTCACTATTCGTGCTCGTGTTGCAGAACACCTCTTTGGTGTTATTCATGCGTTATGCTATGACCGGTAATAGGCCGAAATTTCTCAAGGTCGGTGGCAGTGATATTTGATTCATTTCGCTTTCGTTGTCTTGAATGCTATTACCGCTTCTTTGAAGTCGTGTTTTCAATCAGAGAGGAGAAAAAGGACTGGTCGTAGTATCTGGGATGTGCTACGAATTCGACTTCTACTCTGTTTTTTGAGGCGCTTATGAATGGTTTCAAAGAGAACCTGCCAAGAGCACAAGCGATAGGTGGGATAAAGAGCGTAACATGGTAATTAAAATGGGCTATAATAGGACGCATTTCAAAATGAAGAGCGGCGATGTGAGCGCACTTTCGTTGTAGGAAACAAATTCTCAGAGGGTTTGAAGTTCCTTTTTGGAGTTGTTAATGAGGAATAGTTCTTTTTTTTAAGTGTAATGGTGACTGAAAGTCTTTTTTTTTCTGTAAAATTTCAATGTTTTGTTTCCCAATCAGGAACATTACGCTGAGTATTCATTCTTAGTGCGTGCCATATGCCAAGTGTTTCAGGCGATCTCAGTTTTCTTTGCTGAAGTATTCAAATTCGTAGCTAGTGTCGTTTTAGTATGTCTACAGGAACGTAGCGTTGTGAAGTGAGTCACGAGTATTTTTTACACAGTGCTGGTTTTATTTACTTGTTTTGTTCATTTATTTGTCCATTACAATTTGTCGTCTATTTTCAATATTTATTTAACTATTTATTCGTTATTAGTTGATATTTTATTTCCATAATGTTTTTTTACATATAAAAGGGTTTACGGTTTCAATTGCCAATGTGAACATTCATCGTATCTTAGTGCTTCATTCGCTGCAATTACTTCAAAGGCAGAATTTACGATGAAAAGCGACCTATTCTAAGTTACGTTAGGAATGATGGTGGTTAGAAAGAAGGAAAAATCACGAGGAACGGCTCAGAACCCGAGAAATGGGTGTCTTTCCTTTCCCCTTAATCTCGGCAATCATGCAAGTCCCATTGTTGTGCCCTCTTCAATATACCACTCTCTCTGCTATCTAATCATTCGCTACGTATAGATCTGCGGCGAGTGATTAGATAGACGGTGGGCGTGGTTCGCCAACGCGTCAAGAGTGAGCCATGCTAGATCGCTGAGGTCAAATCTACCGCTGTCGATTGGGTGTCAGTCCGCACCCTCGGGAGGTCCGCCTATCTCGCCACGGCAATCTTCTCCTTCTTCGTCCTTCGTTCTTATCTAGGAGTCCTCCTTTAAGCGACTTCATGACGGTGAGGGATCACTAGAAATTTCAAGGCTGATAAGTGAGAGATCACATGCGAAAAAGCTGTCACCCCCCCCCCACCTTCGACCTCACCGAACAAACATATGTTCATCTACTTTGACTAGTGGTTTGGATTATTGCGTGTGGGTGTCCTTCACACTCCCATTCCAGCTTTACTTCACCAACTTCAGGTTTGAACAAATTCAGGTTTCAAATCTTCGAAGTACTTCATAATATTTTAAGTGTACAGTGTTTTGCTCAAAGAGCTCTTTGAAGTTGCGAACTACTAGAGTCTTCGGTTCTCTGCCATTCCTTGGGTTTCTAATATCTGACATGTTTCTTTTGTTAGCTGCAAAACCGGTGTTGCTACAGCGCCAAGATGTATGTAGTACATAAGTCTCTTAGAGAGGGCTCGTGAGATCGTATGAAAAATGATCTTTTGGGAACCTAGTAGATTTTTTTTTGCAGTTTTCACCGAAAAATTGCTGAAGTGGGCGGGATATGCAATTTATATTTCTCAAATGGGTGAAAATCGGTCAAGAATTTCAACGGCACATGGAAGATTTTCACCTGTCAGTCACGTTCTCCCGTGCTGACATGCACTCTCGTCACCCTCGAGCGGTCTGTGTTCTCCGCGCGCACATTCACTCTTGCCACTACTCTCGCTCAGTAGAGAGCCATGGTCGAGAATTTCCTCGACCGTTATTCATCTTCCCCTCAACCTGTCACACGGCTTTTTGCAAAAATTTTGGAGCATAGTGGAGATGTTCCAAGTGGTGGCAGTTTAACGACTCCATAAGCAACTTTGACCTCTGGGTAGGCTAGGGATGGCTTCTTCCAAGAGTGAAGACTCAGGACCCAAAGACCGACTGAAATCCAAATATTCCATCATCTGACCTAATTTAAAGATCGCGGTAGGTCGCAATGCTTAGAAATGATAATGAACTAAGATTAGATACTTTTTGATGCTGAGGGCAATTGTGATAGTAGAGCACTCTTTTAGGGGCCTAGCTCAAATATATGATCAATTTGTTCATCATTGGCGTGATGCGCTCAAGGTACTGGTGCCAGCAGTCGTCTACACGATTCAGAATTTCCTGCTTTACGTTGCAGTAGAGAATCTGCCAGCTGCTACTTATATGGTATTTTCTTTGAATCATTTTTGCCATATTTTTGATTGCACTTGGTACCACACTCCAAGAAGTAATACTTTCAGGTCACCTATCAATTGAAAATTCTCACCACAGCCGTATTCACTGTATTAGTGTTAGGTCGAAAACTTTCTATTCAACAGTGGGTAGCGCTCTTCTTTTTATTTGGTGGCGTAGCGATAGTTCAATATGTAAGTTGCTTTTATTCATTATCATTTTTAACATATTGACAATAGCGCGACCTTTGGCTTTTTGGATGCGTTGGATCGGCGGTTTTGCGAGCGCAGCGTGAAGGCACAGTCCGTGATTGGGCACGCTCACCTATTCCATCCGTGAGAGTTGTAGAAAAACGCACAAGCGTTGATGGCGAACCTTTTGCGGCTTGAAAGTGCGCGACTAATTCGCTAGAAGCTCGCTTGGCCAGCAATCCACACCTTCGTTCGCAAGTTTGCGGTTCAATGTCGCTGGCACTTAAGCAACTGGATCTAGGTTCGTGAAACTCGTACAACACGCCCCTTCTCTATTCCAAGAAGGAATGAAGGAATGCAGCTGAAATAGAGGTGGTACTTACTCACAGCTTAATCAGTTTTTTAAGCTTTCTTTTCCTTTTCCGAACAACTGTCCACCTCGAGCTTCATTCTTTCAACGATTTTACACACTCGCTTTATCCCAGGCTTGTCTTTGATTTCACATCATTTTGAGGGGTCAACACAAGCATGGATGCCGAAGAAGTATTGTAGCTTGGTCATTGCGCAGAAGTTTTCTGAATTATATAGAAATTAAATTTCGACTTAAAGGATGGTGTTGGCAAGGAAAAGCAAAACTTGTCAACTCTCGCTGTAGTCGACATTGAAAGCAGAATTTGACTGTGGTTGTTCTTGAAAAGCACTTATCCAGTCATTGGACTGCAATCTCTCTCAGCGTTTCAATTCGAAATCCCATGTCAAAAAATAGAAACGAAGAAAACGAAGCGAATTGGGAATTTTATAAGGATCAGAAAATCTTTGTTGAACTTCTTTGGACCACAACGTTTACCGTTATACTGAGGCGTGATCCACACAATAAATACAGAAAAATTGGGAGCAAGTGGCACAAAAGTGCACAAAAGAAATAGATGGCATTGGTGAGACGCGCTCGCGCGCGTCACAGTGGCCTGCAAAGCGTGGCACGGCTGCGCGTGCCGCGGTCGTCAATGTGTTGAATCTGTTTGTAGCTGACAAGAGAATTTTGTTGATATGAAGGGAATGACTTTTTTCATCTTGTTCTGCAGCCGATATTCTGAAAGGCAGGTGATCATGAACTGATTGTGGAAATAGGAGAGCTCTGCTGTTGAAAGAGAGCGTCACGCTTGAAAGAGCATGAAATGGGCTTTCTCGGCAAAGTGTGCCCTCGGAAGGATCTGTCAAGGCCTACGCGTGGTGACCGCCATCTTCGTGGACAACCCTTTATGTAGCGGAGTCGATGTGTGATTGGTCGCTGGTAATTGGTTACCGGCTGCGTGAGGTTAGTATACAGGGGGGGGGGGCAAAAAAAGTCACTTTGCCCATGACGCACATCATCAGACTTCTTGCTGTAAAGACTGCCGCTATGATTCGGAGTTTTGCATCGATATATTCCTAAGATGTCCCCCCATGAGCAGAAGCAGGCCCACCGTCACTGCCTTCATCATCTTCAGAATATGACGTCATCCGTCATCACCGTCGAGCTCAAGGGGGTCTACTATGATCGCTCCATTCTGAAGCTGCTACATATTTTCTCCAATCGGATAAATGGTGAATTGTATCAGAGACACTAGCTGTGACTATGCAAGAAAGCTTGGGACTAGCGTCTTGGAGTCGTCGTAATGGTCTATGGTTCCTCGACGACCTCGTTGAGATCGTACCGTGCATCATGTTTCCGTGGGAAAATCTTCTGATGTCGTCGGTCTAGAGGATCCCTATGTAATTTTTCTGATGAAATAGAAAGTGCTCTTCACTATGCAGTTGGGCTCATTTGGTTCGGTTTTGGAAAAGGGCAACTTATTTTGCTTCGAACATGGGTGGAAGTGACTTTTTTGCTCCCCCCCCCCTGTATAGGCAGAGACGAGGATCCACGCTGGTGACGTCGTCTACGTATCATCTCGTGCAGTCTCGAGATGAACCATCTGCCTTTGATATGCCTGGGTATCTACTTACAGTCAACTTCAGCCCTGTTTAGTTATCAGCGGCTTATTCTGGCATTATACACCCTCACTAGTGTTGCTAGAATACGTGATGAAAATCACGGAAAAGTCACATCAAAAGTTATAATAAAAGCAATCGCCATTACTTCTATGACCGCCCTTGAGTTGCGCATTCTGCTAGATAGTTAGTTGGAGGTTCGACATCTTTGATTAGTGTACATAGTGTGCTTTCGGCGTGCTCCGAGTGCTGTTGTAGAACACGTAAGATTGCCAAATAAACTGAGCAAAAAGTCCCATCCGTGTGAAAGTGTTGCCCGCCGGCGGGTCACGCTGCCATCGATGAGATAACGGTGCTTCACACTTTCATTCGTTCGATTGATATATACAATTTTCGTGAAATCTGGAAGAAACACGGGAAGAAATATGAATGAAGAATGTTATCTTCTGCGGTCTGTTTACTTCCGCATTCTTTTTTTGCATATCTGATTTACAGGACCAAAAAATGTCGAATGACCGAGAAAAGGCTGAACGATTAGCTGCAGCTGTGGTTAATGATATTTCTACAACTGAAATGCCAACCATTGAGGACGCCTTCACAAGACTCATGGTAACAATATATTTTACTGTGAAAAAACGAAAGCATTTATAATAAGAAATACCCGAAGCTACTTAGTATAATTATCTTGAAGGATTCTACACCCGATGTGGTCAACAATACAACGCTCGCGCCAGCTGCACTGGGAGAGATGACGCGCCCCAAGCGTGAAGTTCACGAGCAGAATTCTATTCTAGGTATGAACCGAACTGCTACAGTTAGTCTCTGACTATGATATTCATAAATTTTATTCGCCGTACAAGTACGATGCGGGACGTTCTGTCTAATTTCTTGCTGAAGTCTCGGGAGCTATCAGTGGCCACATTTCGAACACCCTTTATTACAAACTAATCTTTTAATCTTCCTAGCCGAACATGTTGAGTTTTCATTTTGTTCAGGTTTCATTGCTGTTCTGGTTGCATGCTGCCTTTCCGGATTCGCTGGCATCTATTTTGAGAAGATTCTCAAAGGATCCGATGTGTCCATATGGATTCGAAACATTCAATTAGCACTTCCGTCCATCTTCTTCGCTTTGCTATTTGCATTTGTTAGTTTCTTTTCTTTTATTTTGTCCATGAGTCTATTGCCTTCTGGCCATGTTTGAGGCGATAGGTGCTGCTCGCGCGCTATCGGGGCACGGCCTAACATTTGGACTGACGTCCTGACTTACTGCTGTTTCGACTCACAATGGGGGATTTTTAGGGAAAGCCGCGCTTTCCTAGAACGGTTTTTCGAGCATTGTAGGGACGCATGCAGGGAACACAAAACCATGTTTCTTTTTGATGAACGGTTTTAGCAGTGCCAAAAAAGAAGCATAGGGTACTGTAAATGGTCCGTTCCCCTTGGCGATTGAATTTCGTATTTCGGTTGGCGCCCACAAGATGGTGCCGAATTGCGCTGAATGTCAGATTCAGTATTCATCGTCGGGAGCACTTTGAAGCCACCAGGTGCCCCCAACCTGGATTGTAAAGTTTAATCGTCGCGGAGGATCGATCCACTAACCATAAGAGTACTATTCACCACTTTTTGCTACTGCTAAAACCAGCGAAACCGGTACATGGTTTTGTAGTCCATTCATGCGTCCCTACAATATGCAAGAAATCGTTTCCTAAAAGCGCGGCTTGCCCTGAAAGATCCCCCTTGTCAGTTATTTACAATTCATGCAGTAAATACAAAAGCCTTCACGACTATTGACACCCTCCTTTCAAAGAAATGTACAGCAGAAAAGAGTGGAATCGTGAATGGGCATTTTGATCTCTTTTTTTTTGGAGTTGTTCTCATGAGCCCTTTCAAAACAGCTGTGTAACCATTTTATAGAAATTCATTCATGTGTAGTGTGAACTGGAACAATAGTCGTGAAGGAGCACCCAGCATCTTTTTTCAGGTGAAAGACAACGGTGTTATATTTGCCGATGGAATTGCTCCAGATGCCGTA